>CM074959.1:4322047-4338335 GCA_037577455.1 Pangasius macronema | reverse complement strand
AGACTCGAACCCACGACCTTCAGGTTCACCTTTGGGTTACAAGTCCGACTCTCAGACCATTAGGCCACGACTGCCCCTGAAAGTCGGATTTTAAAAAAACACTCCCGCAGACACCTTGAATATATCACTCAATCATATATTATACCTGCTAATCTATATTATAATATGCTTTTTGAGATGCCATCTTCAGGGCTAATGTATTCTGCATTGTTGGTCTGTTCCTAAAACACACACAGACAAGAAGAAAGAAGAACGGGACAGGAGACAGAATGTAGTATGAAGGAGTAACCCAGATATTAAACTGACTGATTTACATTCTTCACTCTCTTAAAAACATACATTTTCCATTAATTTTCAGAAACTGAATTATTGAAAATTTGGAATTAAAAAAAAACCCTACAGTTTTTGCAAATGCAGAAATGCAGACATACATGCCTTGTTGATGAGTGAGTTCAGAGGAGAATGGACAGACTGGTTTGAGATGACAGGAAGGCTATAATAACTCAAATATCCACTCTTTACAACCATGGTGACTAGAAAAGCATCTCAGAATGCACAAAACGCCAATGCAAGTGGATGGGCTACAACAGCAGATGAGCACATCAAGTTCCAGTCCTGTCAGCAAATGAAGCCAGCTCAAGGAAACTGGACAGATTAAACACAAAACAATCCGATTGCCCGATTCAGATTACGACAATATTCTCATTCCCCAAATTCTGATTCCCACCCCTGGAATATGCCTGTTTTGATTGGAATTTTCAACGTACATTTGTGGAATAAGTCTTTTAGGTGACTTTCCTCTATGTACGCGTACGAGTTAGGCGTTCCTTGACACCCTGCTAACAGATGCTTAGCTGTAGGCTAGGTATTTAGGAATGGCAACTCAGGCATACTTATAACTACCATGTGTTCAGGAATATTCTGATGTCTGTATGTACACATATAAACATCATATTCGGAATATGGCTGGAAGCTGAATATAGACCTTAACCAGAATTTGATGTGCATGTAAACGTAGCCACTGAGATTGCATTTTTTTTCCCTCCCTGGTCTGATGTTTGACATGAACATTAACTGAAGCTCTTGCACTGCTGCCACATGAATCAATGGATAATTACATGAATGTACAGGGGTCACCGTATGTGCATTATAGAGAAAAGCTTGCAGCCATTTGCTTTTTATATTACTCCTTATCAGAGACCTACAGCAGGTCATTTCTGCTCCGGTCGCCATCATTCCTGTCTTTCAAGATGTAAAAATTGAGTTCATTCCAGACGGCAATAGTCTGCCTTTTTTCCAACATCAGTCCATTTTTCCAACATGACCACTTTTATATATTTACTAACCATGTTATACATGTGCTGTTGGAAGAGAAGGAATGAAAAACCTGTATTGTGCTCCGGAAGGCTGTTGACCTCAAACACTGCTCTTTCCAGGTTTTGATTAAATTATAGCTACATCAAATACTATGTAGTTTTCCTTTATGTAACAGATAATGTACCGTAATGTGGTTTACAGCATGGAGCAGGTGCAAGAAAGATAATAAGGGCACTTGCAAACTATTAAAAAGTGTCCCAATTTTGCTCTTTAGTGTTATTTTGTGATCAGTGGTGCTTCTAGATCATTTCAAAGTCATTCTGCTAGAGGAGCCGGTTACATTAGACATTTTTGTCCATATGAACAGACTAACAGACTTCTATTCAACATCACAAACTGGATACACATGCCTCTTCTTTCTGTCTCACACTCAGCGTCTACATCACCCTCAGCCTCACTCTCTGAACTCTCCATCTGACAATTCTTTCTGCTCTCTCGCTCTCTCTCTCTCTCTCTTTCTTTCCTGGTTTGTTGGCTCTCTCCCCACCTGAATCATCTGGCTGTGTCTGACTAAGACGTATTTAAACAAACCTACTTCATGTGATACAGGAAAAAAGAGAAGTAAAACCTCTCTTGATATTTTGTTCATCCAGGCCACCGCCACCATGCGTTTTCTGATCTAGCTACATAATGTTATACATAACATTATACACACCGTTATACACAACGTTATACACAACGTTATACAATGTTATTTTTCTAGTGTCAATCATGCCTGGTTCCACTTCCCTCCAACTTAGCTATTGGGAAAAAAAAAACAAAACGCCTTCTGATCCACACAAGAGACTCCGTCATCTGCCTTAAGAGGTCCGAAAATGTGTCTTTTTTTGCCTTCAGTGCTGCTTTGTCGCCATATGATTGCGAAATATAGTCAGGCTATAAATATATATATATAATTATTATCATTTTTAGGGAGGCCACAAGGGGGGCCACAGTATCACAGAGACACTCCCCCAAACCCTCCCCACAACCACATATGTTTGAAACTACAGTCAAGAAAACCAGAAAAGTTCCCCATGGCTTGTTTCATGTCGTTTCTACGTTTACGATTCGCGAGTGCAACTCTTTTATTTCTATAAAATAAAGACGTTAAGTTAAATGAAATGGCAAACTACTTCGCAGAACGTGGGTAAATGTTATAAAATATGCAATATTGGAATTTTTATGAAAGGTATCAAGACATGGGTAAAAGGAAAAACTCATTTTAAGATACTGGTTCTGTCATAGTGGTGTAATGAAACTGCACTTTATTGGACTCCTGTGTGAACAGAGTGTCATTAAAACACCAGTTTAAGGCTTTGGGTTTCACAGGGATTCAAACAAATCCTTTTATATTTTTAAAAAAGAATTTGTCAGTGTATACTAACACTATCACTTCTCAAAGCCTTCGCTCTGCTTCGACATATTTTACTCAGTCAGGACACAACAGAGAGTGAAAAAAGACATGTGACATATTCAATGTGATGACAGCTTAACTGTTTTAATCTCTAGTGTTTTGAGAGTTTAATAATGCACTATTATCATTAACTTATGTATTCAAGCACTCATACTCATGAAACTGTTAATGCTAATCAACAGCCGGAGGGACATGCTTCTTCTTCTCAAAGTCATCCATAAAGCTTTTGGAAAAAAAATAATCTTTTCCTGAGATGAAACTCTGGTAAACAGGATGTAAAGACACGAAAGTATTACGTTAGATACGTTTCTTATCGGACCTCTGCAGTATCTGTTAGTTGTGGAGGATTTTAACCTCCTGCTATGCTATGATTTGTAATTAGCTACACATTAGCATTAACCACTGTTGTTTCTGATGGTGCTTTATTACCAGAGTTCCTACTAACGTTTTCAGGGAGTTTCTTCCTGCCACCGTAACATTTGGCTTGGTGATTAGCAGCTAGATTTCTGCGAAGCTGCTTTGTGAAAATGGCTTCTTAAAAGCCGTAAATAAATCAAACTTGTTTGTGAGTGTTTTGACTCAGATTATGAGTTTTACACCACAAATTACAAGTTATGAGTCCCTAGGTCTATTCTCTGAGTCTAATACTACATCCCAATGCACTCTTGAGTCTTAGCTGAGTCACTCCATGTGGAAGCATGACCTGTGCAGAAATAAAAGTTGGTATTCATTCTTTCAAAGTGTTTATATAACTATCTGAGTAACTTGTACTGCTGGAACAAAGTAATATTTTCGTTTCAGATGGGTGGCTATAGAGTGGTCGTGCACATTTTAGGGTGTGTTTAAAGAATACGTAGTTTCTGGATCAAGTCAAGTCAAGTCAAGTGGAGCTTATTGTAATTTCAGCCATATACGAGTACACAGTGAAACGAAACAACGTTTCTCCAGGAACAAGGTGCTACATAAGACGAACACAGAACAACACAGAGCTACAGGGACGACATAAATTGCATAAATTAAACGTAAAGTGCACAAGTGCAAACATGACAGAACAAGACAGTACAAGACAGTACATGACTACGACGCTGACCAATACGCAGTTCTGTTTGAAAGTGATAAAGTGACAGTAGCGCAAATATTACAGCTGAGGTAGTGTAAACAGTGTAAACAGTGTAAACATAGTAGTAGCAGCAATAAGACATGTGCATAGAGGATGCTCAGTTGTGTGTATGTATATATATGTATGTGTGTATGTGTGTTTGTTCCTTTGGACCAGTTCAGTTGTGTGTGTGTATATATCGTTAGCCTCATAGCATAATTGCCCAAGTCCTATTTGGTTCAAATAGGACTTAGGCAATAATGCTATGAGGCTAATGATATGTATGTGTGTATTTGTGTGTGTGTGTGTGTGTGTCACACACACACACACACACACACACACACACACACACACAAGGAAGTCTCCAGTTCTAGGTACTGAGGAGTCTGATGGCAATTGGATTTGATAATAACTGATTTTTTTTAGCGTTGCCGTCTCTACAGTTCCAAGCTCAGAAATCCAACGTTCTGCTATCTCAGACAAAATCACACGTCGTAAAAGAATTCACAAAAAGTTGTGAGTTGAGATCATTGATCGCATAATAAATGGATAATATGTCTTGCTCACTAACAGGTGACTTAGTGCCATGATGACCAAAGACATGACCAATGACCTGAGATGTCAGAGTTTTTTTTAAAATTAAAATCTCATAGTGTGAGTGCTGCTACAAAGCTGGTCGTAAAGCTCCCAGTAGGAGGACAGCAGAAGATTACGTAAAACTCACACGCCTGCTAGACATGTGATGCCAAAACTGAAAAAAACATCCTTATTACCTCAAGCTCAGTTTGAAGAAGTTTCACAAATGCACCGGGACAAAAGACGCACTCGGGGCTAACTACTACGTTCGTCTTAGAACAAAAAGAAATAGGAACAAATGTCTTTTTCTTGAATTTTCTTTAATTGCAGTGCTATTGTTAGAGGATCCTGATACTGAATTTGACACTGAGAATCCACGTTGAAACACATTCTGTTCCATAATTCACCCAAGATTTTATTGGGATCATCTCGTACGTTGTGACAAATAATAATATTAAGACAAATAATAATATTGAAATCACACAGTTTACAACTGGCTTTGCTGTAATGCAGTTATATATAGTTATATAGCAGCTATAATGCAGTTACTGACTGAATGAATGAAAAAAACGAATGAATAACGTTTTCCGGCATGCAATCTGAGTCACTCTCAGGTCAGCGAGAATTTGGAGCGTGACCTGAGTTGCAAGTCGGAGACTCGAGAACCAATCTTTGTTATAAATGAGTTGAAATTGAAATAATATGTTGCATAATGTCACTGCTGATTTTGAAAATGTCACCCACGGGCAACTCTCTAAGCTGTTCGTAACGTATGCAGATTGATAAGGGATTTTTTTTGATATAGAAAATAAAGCTCACTCTGTATTTGAGCGTAAACGTGTTAGCGCTGAGCTTTTGTAGAGTGTGTTTTATTTATATATTGATTTATTGTCCCTGTTTTGGTGCACCTTGCAAGAGTGTTAGATTAGTTACACAGTTATATTAGATGAGCGAGTAATATTGTGGTATTGTTGTAATATGCAACTCATAACACTCCGAATTGCTCAAATCTCTTGTGGTTTCTTTCGCTTGGGTTAGTGATTTAGTTGGAACAGTTATTGCTAGAAAGTTGCTAGATCTCAATCAGAATGTACAAGTGGGAATTCTGCCATACAGTGAAGCAAACATTTTATTTAGAATAACTATTTCACATATCAGAATAAGTTATATGTGGAATAACTGGGAGCCAAGAGTTAGGATGTGATTGCAGAGTCTCTTTACTGAGGCTTATCTCTGAAACATTCAGAGGTGAGGTCAAAGACATCCAGGGATGTTTATCAAAGGTAACTCCAGACTCATAAATCTAAAACGACAGGCAGAGATTTTAAAATCAGAAGACAGCAAAACATGACTGGGAACTAGAAGTGCAAAACAAAGAGACTAGGAAACTAAGGTTATGAACAGGGAAGAGGAAACCGAAATGTAGGAAAACTCTTGGAAACCATAGCTCAGACATGCTGGAGAAACAAGTGCAAGACTTCAGAAAGAGCACATACAAGCTGGGGGCTATATAAACACGGATTAAGGGGCAAGTCCAGGCTGACTAATGAGAACAAACAAATGAGAGTATTTTTTCGAACAGTGACTAAGGGGTGTTGTTGAGCATAGAGAAGGAAAGAAAACAGGAAACACAAACTCAACAGAAAGCAAACTACTGAAGTAATACAAACTGGATCAGTCGTGGGGGGGAAATGTTGAAGAGAACAGAATGTAAAATCATCACAAGTCATGTTTACATTCATTCATTCATTCATTCATCTTTATCCTAGTCAGGTTCGTGGTGGATCCAGAGTCTATCCCGGTTACACTCGGCGTGAGCTGTGCATACACCCTGTATAGGAAACAAGTCCATCAAAGGTTCTATGCACTCACACATTCACACACACTTTTACAACTAGGGGCAATCTACACTATATAGTCAAAAGTTTGTGGACACTTGACCATCACACCCATATGTGCTTGTTGAACATCTCATTGAAGATGTATTCCCCCTTGGCTGTTATTAATAACCTCAACTCTTCTGGGAAGGCTTTCCATTAGATTTTGGAGTGTGGCTGTGGGGATTTGTCCTTTCAGCCACAAGAGCATTAGTGAGGTTGGGCACTGATGTTGGGTGAGGAGGCCTGGGGAACAGTCACTGTTCCAGTCTCTAGTTCTTTCACTCCAACCATGGCAAACCATGTCTTCATGGAGCGTGCTTGGTGTACAGGGGCAGTGTTATGCTGGAACATGTTTGGGCCTCTTAGATCTCTTGGAAACTGTAATGCTACAGCATATACAATTGTGTGCTTCCAACTTTGTGGCAACAGTTTGGGCAGGACCACATATGGGTGTGATGGTCAGGTGTCCACATACTTTTGGCCATACAATGCTTCTTAGCCAATCCACCTACCAGCATGTCTTCGGAAGATGGGAGGAAACCAGAGAATCCCGAGGGGACCCATGTGGATAGGGAGAACAGTATGCGAAACTCCACATAGACAGTAACTTGAGCTCAGGATGGAACTGGAGACCCTGGAGCTCCTCACTGACATATTAAATATATTTGTTATATGTTATAGTGCTTTATATATATGGTGTGGATGATACATTTTGCTATTCTTCCTCATCAATATTAGTAATGTCATTGAAAAACACAGGAAGGCTGTGTGACAGGGTAAGACATTGAAAAGTCCCTGATGTGTTAAAATACTTTAAAATTCAAGCTATCAGTCTGGACTTTAACCCCAATACACTAGAAATCTGTTCTCGAATACAGAACAAAATAGGAGAAAAATCACATGCCTTTGAAACAGTTCGTAGGCTTTGTCACCTTTTTTTTTATTTAAAACCCAGCTATATACCCTGCTTAGAAGATCTCTCTAGTAGGTATCTGGTGTGTTCCAACCATGAGTAATGAAATAAACCTCTTGGGATTGTCATGTTAAGAACCAACCAACGACCTGAGCGATGTGGCCAATGAGAGACCAATTACAGCATGCTTGTGCTCACCAATGGAAATTAATTGGGTCTCAGCATACTTTGAACTCTCAAAACCCACATATTTCCCATGTGGTGCATGGAAGGTGCTTATCTTGCCTAGAATGGTGGTTCTGCATAATTGAATGATGGTTTTGCCATCAACAGAGGAATTAGTTTTTTTTTTTTTTGAAAAATATCCATTTCATTAAAAGTCTTGGAAACTGCATAAAGAGAGCTTTAAAGTCACCCCTCGTGAATTGGCGAGTTTTCCAAAGAGTTTTGAAAAGTATTTGCAAATAATTACAGCAGAGACAATGCCACTACAGCAGCTTCCAGTTAATGACTGCATCTATTAATGTGAAGTTTATGAAACATATTCCCAGCACATTCATTGCCCTACATGGCATGAATGTGCTGGGTCACCACTCTGTTTTCTAATCACAAGTTGTGGGTTTATGAAGTTACATTTCCAAGCCTGGAGGGATGGAGTTTAGAACAGATTGGAAATATCCCTTCTCCAGAACACCTACTACACCCGGTAATTAACTGGTGAGTTGAGTCATGTGTCTGCTATACTCTGGAGGAATAGTGGAAGAAGGAATAGAGGATTTTAGAGCCAGAAGTTGGATGTATACCCACTCTCTGCCACCTTCAATACCACGACTGAGGTGAGACCCTTGAGCAAGGCACCGATCCTCCAACTGCTCCCCGGGCGCCGCAGCTAAAATGGCTGCCCACTGCTTCGGGTGTGTGTTCACGGGTGTGTGTGTTCACTAATGTGTGTGTGTTCACTTGGATGGGTTAAATGCAAAGCACAAATTCCGAGTATGGGTCACCACACTTGGCCACAAAGTCACTTCACTTCACTTCACTGTATAGCATTTAAAGGGCATTGCTTAAACATTTGCATTTTCAGGAGATAACAGGAAACCTGCAGATAAAGTATTTGCACAGGGTGTAGAAATTTATGGAAAATACTTGACAACTGGAATTGATGACCTTGCTTTAAAACACCAGTCAAACAGTGTGTCTTTGGATAACAGAAAACTTACAGCGGCACAGCACAGGGTAGCAGCTGCATCTCTGAAATAAGCCACTCCGTGTGCCTCAAAACTCCAACCTCGAACCCCTCCCCTGGGAGGTCTGTTTCTCCTGCGCAGTTCATGCAGACTTGATGAATTATATCTAACCTGTGTTGATTAAAATTAACGATTTGTAGATATTGTTGACAAATCTTATATCTCAGCAAATCAAAATTATGCAAAATACAGTGGTGTCCTACACGTAATGCTGCATTTGACTTTTTCTTGGATCTTGATAGTCCTTGTTTTTGAGCTTTGCACGTTTGAGTCAGAGATCGGAAAAAATTCCAAGGTCAGGTCAGGGTTGCAGTGGATCTGGAGCCTATCCTGGGAACTTTGGGCACGAGGTGTGAACATACCCTGGATGGGATGTCAATCTATTATAGGGCACCATGCACACACACTCATTCACATACTCATTCACACTGAGGTGCAATTTAGAGTAGCCAGTCCAGGAAGGAAACTAGAGAACCCGGAGGAAACTCATGTGGAAATGAAGATAACATGCAAAAACTCCAGACAGATGGTAACCCGTGCTCAGGATTGAACGCCTGAGCATGCAGGTGGAAGGTGGCATTATTAGGCTGCCCTAATAATAATAATAATAATAATAATAATAATAATAATAATAATGGAGTAGTGGTGGTCCCACATTGGATTTGTGGGATATGCATGGGTTACCCCTGTCCCACATGGTCCACAACTTGCCTGTGAAGGGCCAATGTGGGCATGTTTGCTGGGACTACCAAGAATAATAATAAATATAATGATAATAATGACAATAATGACGACAATAGCAGCAACACCACCTGCAATACTACTACTACTACTACTACTACTACTACTACTAATAATAACAGCACCACCACCACCACCACCACCAATAATAATAATAATAATAATAATAATAATAATAATAATAACAGTCATATATTTGTTGTTGTTTGCGTTTTATTTATAGGTTGCGTTTTATTTATAATATCAGTGTTCCTTTATTGAACTAAATCTAATTTATTTACGCGTAGACACGCAAAACGCGTTCATCATCATCAGAGCATGAGTTGTGCTGTGTGGTTTGCAGAGCCGCGGAGAATAAAGCCGGGAGGGGAATTGTCCGCCAGAGCGCACTCATCCTGTTGGGTGCAAAACGCAAGCGCGCGCGTTCGTGTCGAGGTCTCTGCTGACGTGTTTAAATCTCCGTAGCCGCGCGTCGCGCTGCCATTCTCGCGCATAACGCGGCATAAACCGAGCCAGTGCGCGCGCTGTTGTGCGGTGCGGTGTTGCCGTGCGTTGCGGTGCTGTTGTGCGGTGCTGCTGTGCGGTGCCGGGCGCGCGCTTGCGTTGTAGCGTGCATTCGACGCGCGTATGGCCGCGCTGTAAAGTGAAGCGGCGGATGCTCAGTGGGATCTATATTCGGAATTCGGCTCATTTTCGCAAATGCAAAAGAAAACATGGAGCCAAGCCTGGCCTTACTGCTCACCAGCTTGCTCGGCTGGTGCTCGTGCTCGAGTTTCCCAAGTAACATTAATATAGGTGAGTGGAGTCGCGCGCGTCTTTATAGCGCACCTACACTTGTGTTTTAATCTTCAGTGGCAGTGAAGTTTTTTTATGCTACAGGAGCATATGAAATATTGTTAAAGCGTTTATTTATTTTATTATTTTTTTGTCTTGGCAGGCGGTTTGTTCCCGACCGACTCGCATGAATATGAGGTGTTCCGATTCGCGCTATCTCAGCAGCACGAGCTCCCCAAACTGGTGCCACAAGTGGACATGGTGGACGTGGGCAGCAGTTTCGCCATGACATACGCATGTAAGTTCCATCTGCGTTTCTGCATCTAACATTTCCGTGAACAGACACAAAGCGCATGAATGACACATTGTCTCGAGCACCTGTTCGCTCGCGCCGAGCCGTGCACGCGCCTTCCAACTCCTCGCCTTAATAAGGAGAAATGAAGCGTGTCCGCCATGCTCTCTCTGTAATGCAGAGTGACTTCTGGATAGACGAGCATGCAACGAGGACAGATGAGCATAGACAGCCTTTAGGGAAGAGTGAGGAATAAAAAAGTCAGGGAATCTGTTGCAGCACTCAAAGTTGGGCAGTGAGGATTTAAGAGTGCCAGAGTGGATATTTTAATTGTAGCTGTATCAGATAATATATTTCTTTCCCATAATATCTTTCTTTCATGGATATCAGAACAATGCAGCAGGATTTGAAGGATGGTTAGATCCCGGTTGCACAACCCCATCTTTCCATTTTCACTACAGTACTAATAAGCTCTTTGTGACTGGGCATGCTCTTTGTAAGCATCTGTTGCTAAGTTATGCAAAACATCACAGACAATCTGTGTTGTGTGTTCATGTGCATGTCCGACAGCATCACACACAAAATGCATGAGGTCGAGACTTAAAAGACAGAAAAGACAGATCCAGCGTTTTGTTCTCAACACACGTCCTGAGTATCATATCATGGCTTAATGAAATGGAGTTCCTACTTAATTGGAAGGAATTAAGAAATCTTTATGCATGATGTTTCTATGAGAACAAAGCAACATGATATTCCACCCTCGGAAGAGACAAAGCTTTCTCTTGCGTCATTAGAAGATTACTGTGTGATTTACTTTAACATCAGAAGTGACTGTGTTCGCAGGCGAAGGCGAGAGGTGCGTTCAGCATGTGGTGCGTTTCTAAATCCCGCTGATATTACTAGCTCCTGACAGCTCGGATGATGAGAAAATCCTCACCTCAACTCGCTTGCTAGCAAGCGCGACTTCTTCTTGTTTGAAGTCTGAGGTTAACTCGGGGAACTGGCATTATTTATGTCAGCTCTAGACAGAGTGCCTGAACAGTACAAGATCCTCATCGTCACACTGCAGGAAGTCCTGAGGGGGATTTGGATGTGATATATATATATATATAATATTTTATGACGAATTGGTATTTGGTTTTTGGTATATGGTGCGTTTAGGATGAAACATCAATCCCAGATATAGCCACTTCTGCCAAACATTGGCAGTTCAGTTGCTTCTAGAAAGCTCCTCATGCTTTTTCATTGCACATTGATGATGCCCTGAGAAGCTATTGGAAATTGGCCATCTGTACCGTGGAAATGTCTGTGATTGATCCTGAAGATGGCTGCTTTAAGTGTGAATGCGGAGCACTTTGGGAGAGTGTGCACTTCAAAGTGGGCTCCCGTGTCTACATGAGTGGATAGTGAAAGCAATTATACAGGGCTAATTACCTACACGACCAGAGAGTCTTCTCATCAGGGTGTGTTTGCGCTACCTGCTTTGAGTCTCATCCACTGATTGTGTGCGTCTATCTGGCCCAAGTCATCATACCGAGCATGATGAAAGAGTCTGCTCTGAACACCATCAAAATGAATTCTTTGCCTCCATAATAAGATCCCAAATAAGATGTCAATCTTGCTTACTTCATTTGGTATGGTCTGAAAATTGGTATGAAAGCAGCATGGGGGAACTCTTGAGTGTTTTGAAGGCCTGATTAGAAGGCTGGCTGATGTAATTCCATGAACTCATCAACCATGTCCACAAACATTTGTCTGTTTGTTGTGGTGAGACGTACAAGCACAAGGCTTTGATTAACAGGATGTCAAAGTTGCCGTTTTTAGCGCGTTTGCAAAGATGAATATTCTCCCTTGCTCTTTGCACTTACGTGCTTTGAAGCTACTCTACCTGTCCAAAAAAGACAGTTTACAAATAGAGTACCAAAAGGAAAGTGCTATTAAATAGTTATTTCGCCTTATTAGGAATTCACTGCAAGTCCCAAACAGTTTAAAAATGTCAATTCATATCCTGAAAATGTCAGCCAAGCAGTACAGAGTGTATTACGGTAATATGCGTGATGTTCTCGTCACTCGCTGTCCTTCCTGAACTCCCGATCCCCAGCAGATAATTAAACAGACACGCAGATGCAAATGAAGGGTATTAGTCCCAATGCCCTGTAGTAGAGATACTCATTATCATAATCTGTCATTGAAGGTGATTAAAAGAAAAGAAGCACCAATCATAGATAGCTGATGATCTGCCCAGCACATTATTTGTTACACAGTTGTTTATATTAAGGCAGGAGCTGAGCAGACTGCATAGTTTATAGCAGGGGTGTAACTGGATATGAAAACATTATTTTGAATGAACAGACGATGCGTTTTTAATGGATAACAAATACGAATAAGAGGCAGAAGAGCACTATTCTTTATAAAGTTTGCCAGAAAGGTTCACAAGGCATCTGGTTGATACTGGTGGTGTGCATTCATGACTGGGATCCTTTGGGCCACAAAAAAGTTTGTGCAGTGCGGTGGTTTATGATGCATTTATAGCATCCTTAGTAACTGCCTGGTCAGGGTCACAGTTGTTTAAATTCGGCTACTACTAACTGAATTGATTGGAAAGTATCACGGAGAAGTATGAACAAAAATAATATCTGACTTGTGAACTTGAGTGCTGTAGCTGAGGTCGAGGAGCTGTCAGATGAATATTTGAATCAGTTCTTCTGTGTTGATAGTTTCTAATACTTCTGCAAGTGTGTAAACATTTGGGGGGCCCAAAGCGACAATGTACACTCCCACACCAATCATTTTTTCATATGCAAGAATGAATGAATGAACAGAATTAATGCTTCTTTATCTTGGATGAGTCAACAGGCTACTGTTGTCATAGCTAGTAGTAATGAGCTAACAACTTGAAGTGTGCTAGCTTAACACTATTATACTCTAGATACTCGCTAGCTAGCTAGTTAGCCACTAATATGTTCCATTTCAATTACAAGTGGTAGCAAGAAAACGGACAACTTGACTAAGTCCAATTTCTGTGGATTTAGTGTTTTGGCTCAGTTTCTCCTCTTCTGCTTTTCCTTTTTCCATCTTTTCACCCCAGATAGATAAGAACGATTCATGATTCACACTTCTTTATCTTCTGACATTTGTTACCTAATTTAGTTGGGTAAATTGCAGTTTCTATTCCTTTCACACCACAAGGTACTCTCTCCTGCGACTGCCTGATACACAAACCAAACCATTTGAACCAAATGATAGTAAAGTGTGCTTTTTTGTATCTGTTTTAAAAATCACCTGGTAACCATAAGTAACCACTTATACCATTGATACCATTGAACCACTTATACAAATACACTATATGACCAAAAGGTTATGGACACTTGATCATCACACCCATATGTGCTTTGTGAACATCCCATTCCAGCCTTAGTCTCACTTTGCTGTGCTAATAATTTCCACTCTTCTGGGAAGGCTTTCAACTAGAAAACCTTTGGGACCTGACTGTGGGGATTTGCCCATTCAGCCGCAAGAGCGTTAGTGAAGTCAGGCACTGATGTTGGGCGAGGAGGTCTGGGGTGCAGTCAGGGTTCCAGTTCATCCCAGAGATGTTCAGTGGGGTTAAGGTCAGGGCTCTCTGAAGGACACTCCAATTTTTGCAAACCATGTCTTCATGGTGTGAGTACAGGGGCTTTGTCATGCTGGAACAGGTTTGGGGCTCTTAGTTCCAGTGAAGGGAAATTGTAATGCTACTGCACACAGAGACATTCTCTACAATTGTGTGGCAACGGTTTGGGGAAGAACCACATATGAATGTGATGGTCAGGTGTCCACAAACCTTTGGCTATATAATGTAGGTTCAGATATAAGTTTCCCAAAGAATGAAGTCCACACACATTTAGCTCAGTCGTTTACTTTAAAGGGAATAGTTATGCAAAAATGTTTTAAAGGCTGCAGAACACCACGTTATGATAAACAATTTATATACATATATATATATATTTGGAGGATGAGACAGATATAGATACAGTTAGTGGCTTTGCATTAAACCCCTAGTTTATAAGCAGGGCCAGTTTTATTCTTTATTCATTTCTTTCATGACAGCAAGCCTTGGGAGAGTGTTAAACATCAACTGGATTTATTTTATTGTGCATGTTTCTCTCAGCTGGCTTTGTCATGATCAAAAAATGACTTGTACAGCATCTGAAGGCCAACAGGGTGTTTGTACACGAAGGAGGCCACTTCTGCTACCTATTCACAGTGCAGTGCAAGTTTGCTCAAACGGCAGCTTTAAAGGCCTATCTAAGCGGCTGCGTCTCGGAGGGGCTGCGCTAATCGCTCGGCACAGCCTGCGTCTGCCACACTCGTTTAATCTATTATTCATCGTCTCATAACCAAAATGATTATTTTTCCGAAGTTTATTCTCCGAATGTGCCTGAGTAGCAGTGCCCCCGAAAGTTAAAAATCCATTTATGCACGAAGACGACGTTGTGCTAGAATAGGACACTGCTCTCTGGAGAAGTGATTAAAAACGCCACTTCAAGAAACATTTTCAGATGATGGCGCAAGAAAGACGGAGTTGGAACATGTAAAGAAAACATCAGTACAAGGACAAATCGGTATTTTCTAGTGCGTTTTTCTCCCGAGGCATTTCTTTACCTTGTAGGAGGAATGACAGAGATTAGATTGTTTACACGCATTCAATGATATTCATATGTACCATACTAAAGGAGCGCCTTGCGTAATAAGGGTGTATCAGTGTTATTATTGTCACATACCACAGTGTACTCGCAGTAACAAAACTCCTGAGGACCAACCGGAATTGGAAAAATGGAAAATATAATGAACGATTGGCAAGTTATTGGATTGGAAGTTATTAATTAGAGCTGTACATGCTGTAATACCACTGTATGGAATGTCATAGTGAATATTTTCATGCCTCAAGTCTGCAAGTCTGGATTTTTGTCCTTTACTTTAACCTTCTTTTCTTGGAAGAAGTGTAAAAAGTGTAAAGGAACTGAATGCATTTTTTTCCCCAACACCAAAATTGTTTTTCTATTATGTGTGTGAATGGAACAGCTCCAGGCTAATGACATGAATGATAGACTTGTATGGGTTCAGCTGATTTCATTGCAGCCTGCATAATTTTTAGATTTATAAGCAACAAGCTGATTGTATAAACTTGCTTTATACAATTGTTACAAAATGAACATCAGTGTATGTCCAGTTTACAGTCCAGTTCATGTCCATATGTTGCACAGAATAATAAACTGTCAACAACACTAGGGAAATATAGATACTGTTGATCAACTATTGCGTATCGGGAATATTGAAAATGTTAATTTTCTATAACACTACAGCTCTGACAATAGTTCTGGCTGTAACATAAATTATATGATTTATTAATACGCACCTTCTAATACGTTATCATTTCTATAGTAACAGCTCATACACAAGAACTCGTATGTCAGATGTACGTATAATCCAAGCCTAGCAATAAACTGATTAAAAAGCTGTTGTTTATTAGATAAAAATGAGCATCACTGATATGGTACTGTATGGTATTGAAATGATACAGTGAAGTAGCACCAATGTTTATCCCTCAGACATACATTATAAATAGCAAGGCAATAGTCTGGGATGATGATTATGATATTCTTCTTTTTCTCTGTTGGCTGATTGATATGGGGACAGAAGAGGGTTGCATATTCACAGGTCAAAATCTGCCTAGATGAAGTAACTGCTTGCAGAAACAGACGAGTCATTCGTTTATGAAACTGGTGGACAATAACAAAACGTCAGATAAGATTATGGTCAAAAAAAAAAACAGGCAGAGGTTCAGGCAATTAACAAACAGGCCAAACTAGGAAATCCAAAATCCAAAAACCAGAACAATGGCTATGTTTTCTGGTGATCCAGACCTTCCCCCCTCCCTTCACTCTGGACCTGTCCACCAGCAATGCTTCACACTGCCACGAAGACGCTTCAGCTGTTTTCTATGGACTACA
>CM074959.1:4286480-4303263 GCA_037577455.1 Pangasius macronema | reverse complement strand
AACCCACGACCTTCAGGTTCACCTTCGGGTTACAAGTCCGACTCTCAGACCATTAGGCCACGACTGCCCCCATGGTTATGGTAGAAGATGCTAGCTCTGGTGCTTAGCAGGTCTATGTTTTCCAGCTACATAAACTGCTGTCATGGGTTGTTTTTAACGCCTATATTATTAAACAATGTAAATCAAAGTTTGGGGGTTTTGTATGCAGTATGATGCTTATATCAATATATCAAAACAGTGCTCACACGAAATTTCTAACAAATCTAAAAATTGAACAGATGTATCAGCAAAAAATGAGAACTACTATCCATCACTGCTTGTTCATGGCAGTTACAGAATAGTGTAAAATCTAGCTATTAACAGTCAGCTAGTTTGTATGGCTGGGGTTGTTATCATGCTCGCTAACATTTGCGAGATTTGTTAGTTATCCTTAGCTAATGTTTTCCCCATGTTCCTTAGTGAAAGAGCCACGAATTTCCCATCTATAATTACAATGTGTGTTTGATTTGAAGCAGACATCTTTTTTTCTTTTGGGAATCTTTATTGTGCTTAAATTAATGCGAGAGTTTTCTCTGTTACTTTGCATGAAACATTTAGAATTTGTACTACCTCTGACAATATATATTTAATATGAGATTGTTTTAGGAGCTTGGTGGAAGAAAAATGTTTATAAAAATGTATTGTATGGTACTTGTAAACAAATCAGTCATGATGTTAGACTTCTAAAGCAGTTTTGGACACATTTTGGAATTGGGCTAATTTTTGAGTAGGTTTTATTGACCATCGGGCCACTTTTGTCACACAGACCTGGCAACATTGGCTCTAAATTTCAGAGTTCGTCATCTCTGTTTCCTTCAGACCCTGACTCACAGGGCTACTTTAATAAACCTGATTAGACCTGTGTGTCTGCTACACAGCAGACACGCTGTCATGGTTGGGAAATAACGTCTGTCCAAGGACCAGTCAATTCATTCTGTTATTTCCCCACATATGGAGCAAGCCATCAGCTACCTAACCTGAACAGATCAAGAACAAATAGTTCATTTAGCAGGTGGACGATAAACATAGCTGATTTAAAGCAGGATTCGTTTTTCTGTAGCACCTGTGCCACAGTGTGAGACAGAATCTGCAGAGCTCTGAAGTCCCAATCAAAATCACAGCGTGAAGTCTAACATCAAGTATTTCTCAAGGAAACGAGCACAACAAGGTCAAGCTGCTTCTATGTCGTTTGCCAAACACTAAGATTCGTTTTGTAATTACCAGTCAATTTCAGGCTCTGGTAAAATTTAGAAATTGTCAGGTCAAGATGCTAGAACATCAGATTACAAGTTAAAGACTACAAGATTGACTGTGAAAACAGTTTGAGTAATTCAGGAGAGGATATTTAGTAGACTGTGTGACTTTGCCTCGCCCTGCTGGAAGAACTAAATGTTCCCAAACAGTTTGGATTTTTTCCCCATTTTTGCCAACATCTTTTTGAACTGCTGCTCATGCTGTGCGCTTAGGGAAAGCGTTATCTGCCCTCTTTCACATACATGAGCTCACACACGTCCACAAATAGCTCGTTTCTCTGTGATTGACAGGTGAGAGAGTAGGCCAAATGACCCTCAACTGTCAATAAAATGCACCAAAAGCATTTGAAGTTCGATATTGGCTGCTTCTTATTCAGAGCTGATATTGAATAGTGTACTCATGATCGCTAGAGAGAAGCAGCTCAGACCCCCTAAAGCAGGGGTTCTCAAACTGTTTGCATCCAGGGACTCTTTCCAGAGTACAATAATTTCCAAGGACCCCCTCTTATTGTGGCACAGATTTAATATTAAGAACAATAGGGCAAATGTGTACCATCATTTTAATCTAATCAAGCCAATAGAGCTTTTTTATTCCTGAACTTTCCACTCATCCAGATGTAGACTTGAAATGTTGTGTTTCATCCCAAGTGGCAAGCCAATTATGCTTACAACTATAACAAAATGATAACCATAACAACCTTGATACTATCCAATTGTAATCTCCAACATCATGTGATTTAAAAACTGACCTTAGGGCCCCCTGGATATACATCACAGACCCCTGGGGGTCCCTGGACCCCACTTTGAGAGCCATGGCCTTAAAGCACATTGCAACAGTGCTTTCTGGCAGAAAATACAATAATTTAATGAAATTCAGAAAACCATTAAGTCACAGCTTTAGACTATTAAAACTAGAATACATATTTATGCTAAGGTGAAGTAAGAAATGTAAGAAATATGTAAATTGGTGGTGTACACAATTTCCATGGCATAAAATCTTGTGATATATAAGAAAGCAGAACAGATTTGTCACCAAATCTAGACTTGGGAATAAAGCGTAAAGGTCATATGAAGGTTAATCTTACAAACTTCTACTGTGTAAGACTAAGTTATGGGCATAAATGTTTAAATAGTTCTTCCTTCCCTTTTTTTCCCCTGTAGGACTGACTGTGCTACAGAAGATCCTGGACACAGCTGCAGAAAAGAGCTGGCAGGTGACATCCATCAACTTTGATACTCTTACAGAGGCAGCCTTCCTTAACTCCATCCAGGACCTGGATAGCAAAAAAGAGCACAAGATCATTCTGGACTGTGAACTGGAGAGACTTAACTCCATTCTTAACCTGGTGAACCTTTTCTTGTCTTCTTATTGATGATGTGTCTCAGTGAATTGAATTACTGTAGCTGTGAAGGCTTTGCCAATGTTCAGTGGTTGGATGTAATATTTTAACGGTCTTGGGAGTTCTATTTGGAAGTTGAATTTTTTTTATGTGTTAATTATTTGAGGCATAAAACTATCTCGCTGATTCGTGTAATTATCCAATCAGCCAATCATGTGGCAGCAGTGCAATGCATAAAATCATGCAAATACAGGTCAAGAGCTTCAGATCAGTCACATGAAACATCAGAATGGGGAAAAATGTGATCTCAGTGACTTTGACTGTGGCATGATTGTTGTTGCCAAATGGGCTGGTTTGAGTATTATATTATTAATACTACTACTACTACTACTACTACTACTACTACTACTACTACTAATAATAATAATAATAATACACACATCCAGTGTTTTTTAATGGTAGAGAGGTCAGAGGAGAATGGCCATAACCACTCTTTATAACCGTGGTGAGCAGAAAAGCTTCTCAGAAAGCACAACTTTAGTTCCTACATGCAATTAGTTCCCATTTTACTAGTACAGGTAGTACAGTACAGTACTTGCACTGAACAGTGATTGACCATAAGAGACAAAATCCCTGTGACATGAATGGCTTGTCAGTATGAATATAGGATTAAAAGGATAAATTCTCCTGTTGCCTATTTTTTTTCTCAAACAGTTGATTTATAAAGCCCAATCAAATCACCAATGCTACGGACCACATAATACCTACAGTGAACTTTGTAAAAGTAAATTTAACGCTGATGATATTACTGTGAAGGGATTTGTCAAACTTGGTTGCCAGATTCCTAGCCGGTTCTTAAACTATGCTGGCAGAACACAGTCAGTTGAAAATCCCCTGAGACTTAGGAGTATGAAACCATAAAGCAGTCAAACTGTGATCTTTTCACATGTCATTTTTGGCAGCCATCTTGATGCTCGCAGACCAGAGCCTTCATTCGGTTGAGGCTTAGAGATGCCAGAGGCTTACTATAGCTCACAGGTGTGTGAAGTCCTGGAGAGCATGTAGTCATTAAGGCCCATAATTGGGGTTCCCATGGTGACAGATGTCAAATCGCACAATCTCGCACCCACCCAGGGAGGGATGGAAGACGTGCAATTAACTGCTAAAAAAATGGGACTAATTAGTTTCTGTCTGGGGAGCCTGCAGAGATTTAGGCTATAAACAACAGAATGTTGGTATATGCGTATGAATATGTGTAATGGACTGTTTTATGTCTTGCTTTTCAGATTGCAGCGCAAAGAAAGAATCTGAAGAATTATCATTTCATCCTGGCAAACCTGGTAAGTGAGACATGTTATCTAACACGACCAGTGTCTGCTGTGGAGTGTAACATCCTTATCTTCAGCACATCGGCAAATCGATTGCAGCACATCACCACCGTTTTCTTATATGCATCCCCCATCTTTTTCTTTTTTGTCTGGTCAGAGCGCATGTTCTTTTAAATGCAGAACACAATGCAGACAGATTGCTGACTGCCTGCTGAGTTAGGGACTTATCATCCCTACTTCTTCATGGGAAGCATCAATGTCAGATGTCTTTTTATGCGCAGCTGTGGGAGTGTTGGTGTGAGTGTGAGGGTGTAGGAGTGGTGGTAGATTGTGATTTGTTTTAAAGCTTGTAGCATCTGATTTTCGTTTCCTCCGGTGCAGTTTTACTTTATGCAACCTTTCTTCAAATCTGAATAGTGCTAGATAAGGTATCACATTCGAAAAGACATTGTGTTCACTCACTTTGTTCACACATCTGATGAAACACCATGTTACGTGGTGAGATGGGGGATGCAGGTTTCACAGCAGGCCGTGTTTCTATATCATTAGACAAATGGGCTTTACAGAAATGCAGATCACATTGAAGAACCTTAAATCTTGTTTTTGGTTTCCTTCTGCTATAAAATATATGATATTAATGCAGTATTTTTGACACAACAAGCTCTGAATAGTGTACTAGTGATTTATTATACATTCTGAACCACCACAAAAACATGACTTTCATATATTTGCATGAATACTTATTGATTTCTAATTCCATACCTTTGGATGTGTTCCACAAGTTAAACTATTCCTGTGAATATGAGGCTCAGCTCTACTGTGTCTGTCTCCCATTTTTCCACTTTTTCACAAATTCTCGTCAGTTTCACGGGGCTGAACAGTGTCATGGAAATTCTCTTCTGCTCCAAAATCCCACTTTCTCCTTCTGGGAAAATTGATACACTTGGGATCTACAGAGCGACTGAAATGGCATGGTGGATATTTTTTATAAGGCCAACAAATTAATATATCGAGGCCGCTAGTTACTATTTGGAGGCCGTGTAACAAGTTCCTAATGTCCACGATATACCAGTGTCATGACCATGAATTGCCATGAATGAATAGTCTATTCATTCTGAAGATTCACTTAAGGTGACATGCACGGGCTAGCGGTATATATATATGTGAAATCCATGTTAAAAAAAAATCAGATGTTGGTAATATCTGCCTTAAATGGCTTACTTTTAGTAACATGTAACTTATGCACTTACATTGTGAATAGGATTCATTTTCGATGTAGTGTACTATTAATGTCCATATGACATACCTGAAAAAATGAAGCAGTTATTCTCTCTATAGATAAAGAATGTGTGTTTTTGAGGCAAATGTGAAAATGTGGGTTTGTCACATTCAATCCTTACACAGAAATAAGGGCAGCATTGAGCGTACACTATAGTGAGAATTTGGTGACATGGAGTCTATGTATGAAAGTCTTCAAGTAGGCAGAAGGAAGTCATTGGTATTCATATATATATATATATATATATATATATATGTGTGTGTGTGTGTGTGTGTGTGTGTGTGTAAAATTGTTTTTATCACAGATTTTTTTTAAGATAGCTAGCTAAATGGAGCTAACCTGACAGGATTTATATTCATAGATGTCTATAATCTTCACTCCTCACACAAGCAAGCTAACTAACATTCGCTAACTTGACAGGATTTTTCACTCTTGATCGATGTCAGTAATCTTAAACTGCTAAAAAAAAAAACTGCTAACGCTAGCCAAATAAACAACACATACTAACCTGACAGAATTTCTGAAGGGATTTTTAAGTTTTGTAAATATTTAGAATCGTAGCTGCTGATGCTATACAGATGAACCACATTAGTTAACCTGACAGGATATTAAATAAAAACGTTGGTTAAAAAATGTATTAAATAAATCTATTCTCCCGAAGAAGTGGCCCTACCATTGACATACGGTAGATCGTGATCCTACCAGATTTCAGGAGATGGAAAATTAAAATCTGCACAGGTCACACGTTTGAATTAGAGCAGGAAAAGTGTTAGCGCTGTTCAGTAGCCCTAACAGGGAATTTGGACAAACAGTCGTGCAGCCGCGACAAGCTGTGAATTCACAAGAAGCATCGTGAAATTCATAATTGGGCTCTGTGAGAGGAGCAAAGAAACTGTATTTCCACACAAAGCACATAATTGCACTTGGCAATAATGGAAAAAGATATTAGTCTATAAATAATGATGATAAGAAGGGCTTCAAGAATGCAACTCTTTGTGAGTGAGAGAGACCCAGAGAGCCAGTCAACTAAAGAATCCAACACACAGACACACACACACACTGAGGCTAAAACATAATCGACACACTTAATCAGTATGGAAATAACCGTATTGTTATTAAAGAAAAATTCTGATCTCTGAAGTGGTGAACTATGCACCGGCATAGCATTATGCCACTCAGTACTGCAGAGACATATTGATTAACTATTATATTTTATAACATCTATTTTCTCTGGGACTGATTCTACCTCAAGCTCATTCCTTTCAACCTTAAGGAAGATGGATAGCAGTGCATAAAAAATCCATTATGGAAGCTCAGAGTTAGCAGCTATATGTATTTGTGTTTGCCTGAACCACTGCAGACTCAGGGGTATTTTCTCTGAAGAAATTTATCTCTAAAGATTAACGTACCTTATAATTAAGTCCTAAGCAGGATTAGTCTACATCTGCTTCACTAATAGAATAGATTTAATTCTGTCTAAACCTGCTCTTCCTATTATTCAGTTTTTTAAATATGCTGTGGGCTTAATGTTAAAACTTTAAATGCTTACACATCCTTATTGGACTTGAAAAACCAGATTTTTAAATAAGCACTTCTTAGTCTTTAGTCCACTTAGGCCCCCTTAGAGGATGGTAAGTGTCACTGTGTGCCCAAGACCCCTCGGGACATTTGTGTACTCTCCACTATCATTCACATTGGAGGAATTCAGAAGATTTAATGTACTGTTAATGTATGTATGATGTAGTAAACCTTGGCAAAGAAATAGAGCAATAGGGTCGACTACAAATCAGAACCACAGAAGAAAACCCAGAACTGAGAAAGGATATTTTTTCTAGGCTTTCCCCTATCGTTATTTTCACTTGACAGACTGGGACCTTGTTTTGCCAGAAATTTGTCCATTTTGCTGTATTTTTCTGCAGCTATCACTGGCCTGCGTGAGACATGGCACTGTTCTGATAACTTTCCCTCTTCACATCGCACTTTCAATGGTGACAAAATCATGTGGTCTTTTTTATTTGTTGATTTTTTCAGCCCTGCCTCTTTCCCTGTCCTGTTGGTTTGTTACCTGATTGTGTTTACCTGTTCCGTGTTAGTCTTTAGTTTCTCTGTGTATATCCTGTTCTGTCATGCATTATGTTATTTTGTCCAGGCCTTATTATACAAAAATGTTTCCTAGTTCTGTGAATTCCTGGTTTTGAGTTTAGTTCCTGTTCCATGCCTTAAGTAATGTTGCCTGCCAGTGATTGAACTCTGGTTATGATTTTTATATTCACACCAATAAACCTTATGCCAAGTTTACACACTTGTGTTCTGCCTCTCATGGCATGTTACATTACAGTACAGCTAACTTATTAAGTTGGTGCAGAATGGATGTAAATTGTTTGCATATAATTTATTTTTATTAAGGTTTATAATGTCTAAAATTTTTAACTCATTTTACCATTTTTTTTCTGTTGGGCTGAAGCAGAAAATCATAAATTACTAAGTAGAGGTGCAACTAAAGAGAGCAGAGATACAACTTCCCTGCAGCTCACAGTCTGAGAGCAACTGCTTTAGATGTATTTCAAATATGCCGTATACATGCCTGTTTTTTTGCAGTTAAAAGTCGGTGTGATTGCTGTGATTTCTCATGCTAAGGCTTTGACCATTTTGCTCCTAGGGCTTTCTGGACCTGAATTTGACAGAGTTCAGGAAAGGTGGTGCCAACATCACAGGCTTCCAACTAATGAACTACACAGACCCAATGGTTAGCAGGACCATCGAAGACTGGCTGGAGTTTGACAGCAAAGACCTGAAGAGCCCTAAGAGGAGACTCAAGGTGAAGAACAGTATTATCAGTGACAAGCACTTTGCAGCAAGCACTTACAGATATTGATTAGGAACATACAGAGTTGGGTTTGTAAACACTGTATATGTGACTTCAGTGACATTTATCATAGAATTCCCAGTGACTAATTTAGCCTGTGTATAACTTTCTTTCATTAATGAACCAATAGGACATTTGGAATGGATCATTTTTGCTAGCAACAGTCAGTTTGCTTTATATGAATTTGAAAGTGCCCCTGTTAAAACAGAGTCTAAAAGTTGTGGTAACCGGAAGAACCCACTTGCTAGCTAGACAGCTAGTTAACATAGTTAATATCAGAGAAACTTTCTGGTCATTATGGTGTATTTTGGTTACTATTACATATATTGGTGGAGATATGACAATGAAACCAAAAGCTCAAGATTCTTGAGTCAAATCCTACTTGTTTTACCAAATTTGAGCTAGTTTACTAGGCAGCTAGCTATGTGATAATATTACCTACAGTAAAATATATAGTACAAAGACAGCAAGAGAACACTAGTTGATATCCAAATGTGGTGATGTTGTGAAATAATTTCTCCTTTTTAGACTCATAGTAAGTTTAGTTTTCAAAGTTCAAAGTCTTATTTCTCTAATTTGACATTTTTCCCCAGTACACCAAAGATAAGAAACAGCCATAACCAAGGTGGCCATGGGAAGGATGGGGGGATAGGACATTAAAAATATTACCCAATATTGAAACCAAATTACTGATTACACCACAGTTTACTTAAACTATGCATTTTCCCTGCTCCAAAACAACTGTTTTAACTTAAAGATCATGTTTAATCAGGTATATCTCAATTTTAAGAAGCTCTAGCTTGTCCTCTTGTTGTTGGAACGCTCACTGGTGTCTCTCTCCATCCACACAGTACACAGGAGCGCTCACCTATGATGGTGTGAGCGTCATGGCCACTGCTTTCCAAAACCTTAGGAGGCAGCGTATTGACATTTCCAGGAGGGGGAACGCTGGCGAATGTCTGGCCAACCCCCCAGCACCATGGGGCCAAGGCATTGACATCCAGAGAGCCCTCCAACAGGTTTTAAACACACACACACCTCATTGATTTAATCACCAGCCAGTTCTTTAATCAGTTCTTGGACATTCAGATGAAATGTCGGAACTAATGAGGCATACAAAATAGTGGCTTAAGTTGAAATTAGAGAAGGTATGGAAAAATTCATGCAATTATAACTACAATATTACAGATTGTAGTCCTTCACATTCTCAATGAGAACATTAAATTAATGGTAACATCACAGCAGTAGTATTAGTGTTATATTTAAATAAATAGATTTGTCTTAAGAGGGTTGCTTTAAGCCTTCAGTTTTAAACAATACAGAAAGACTGCTTTGTTTGATTTTTCTATGTACATTTGTTCAAAATTTGTTCAAAATCCTGCAGCGTATCTGAAACACTTTCAGTAGAAATAACCTTCATGATCATATAACTATTCATTTTATTTTTTTCCATTATGCAGACAGGTTGTTATTGCCTTCCCATCCTTTTTTATACAGTCAAAGGCAAAGGTTTGCATACATTTAAGACAAAAAAAAACAGTTATTTATACCAATATAATTAATGTACTATGTTTGACAGTAACAAAATAGTTCATGTTAAAATATTCATAGTAAAAATGATATTGTTCAAAGGTTCAAAACATTCATTTCTGAATGTAATATTCATATATAAGGAATAAAACAGTGCATGGCTGTTAGACCACAGTGCCAATGATTTGCCAATGATTGTAATTTGTAATTATTGATCTGTTTTGTTTTGTGAATGTTGTGAAACGCCCGTGAGACAACTTCATGTTATCACTTACCTTATAGCAGCTATAAACATTCGTTTCATCACCAGCCTCTTCAAGGCACGTCTTGTCATGTAACAGAGAAACTGGCAAGCACAAACTCTTCTATACCGAAGACCTTCCTCTTTTTTGGCATCTTACTGACGGTTACAAAATGTTGACACTGGATACTCCTTCCAAAAATGTTACATAAATGTGTCTTTAGAGAAGGTCATAACGTTAGCCTCATAGCATAATTGCCTAAGTCATATTTAAACCAAATATGACTTGGGCAATTATGCTATGAGGCTAACGATATACGTTTGCCTCTGTTAAATAACACATTTCTGCATTTATTAGTAGGCTTAGATTATATAGATAGTCCCTCTGTATGAGAAGCACATTAGTATATACACCTGTGATTTGAATTTCAGCCAGCACTACTGTCAGAGCCGTGTTGTTATAGAAAATGAATCAACACCTTCTGACCAAACATATTTAAGAGTTCAACAGTGCTGTGGTATAATTTCTAACAACTTGCACACCTTTTTCCTGTATAACTGCCTTCAGCTATTTTTTTTCGTATCAGTCTAGAGTCTCAGGTGTAATATTCAGTCCCTTTGTAGCCCACAAACTGTACAATCTTCCTGAACATGTCATGCACCGCCTTCATAACAGAAAGTCGTAGAAAAACCTATTTTTCTGTTGATCTGACTTTATGTTTTGGATTGTTGTCTTGTTTCAGGATACACCCACATCTCATTTTTAACATCTCAGAATGGTACATTTTTCTGGGGGTTACAAACTTTTACACTCAGGTATAAAATGTGATTCTCTAGGTGCAGTTTGAAGGGCTAACAGGCCACGTCCAGTTCAACGAGAAAGGACATCGAACAAACTTTACAGTCAGTGTAATAGAGCTTGTTCCGAGTGGACCCAAGAAGGTAAATGACTGGTTTATAAACACCTACACAATGATTTTTCTTTTTCGCTTGTCAGTAATAGTTACACACTACATAATATATATATATATATATAAATATTTTAATTTTGTATTTTATTCTTAGACTTACTTTGCTCTAGGCTCACAATTGCAGTCATATTCGTAGCTGTGCAGAATATCTATGTACTTCCTTCAGCTGCCCTTTCAAAGTTTGCCAGTGCAAGTGATTAGCTGTAGCTAGAGCCTCCACCTTATCTCAGGAACACAGCGAGAGTGAAGTGTTAGTCGCTGGAGGGGTGAAAAGGGTGTGCATGCATTTCCAAGTGCTTTCCCTTCTTCTTAAGCGTCTAATATGAATATTTATTATCCTAAAAATAGTGGCACCAAAGTTCCTGCACTGTTCCTTTCTTCTGTCTGCAGGTGGGCTACTGGAACGAAAATGAGAAGTATGTGAGCACGGCGACGTACGCCCACACACTCAACGAGACCTTCGGCATGCACAATAGGACATACGTAGTCACCACCATTCTAGTAAGTGGCTCTTGTCAGATTCATTACTTCTGATTTAGACAGAATGTACGTTTGAGGGCTTAATATAGACAGAATCGAACTCTTTCTGTCAAACCACAGGTCATGATCCTTGCTATTAACATGTCTCAGGCCTCCTGCATCTTATTTGCTGTGGCAGGTCTAGATTTTATTTCACTCCATGACAGTGAGGTCTGTCCTGTTACCTTTTATTTACTTTCCTTTGATGCCAGAGCCTTTCATTGTGGCTGCGTCTCATCAGTGAAGCAAATCTCTCGGTATTTCTGGACTTGCTGCGCTGATTTCGCTCCGTTTGAAGGGGTGCAGCTCTCCTCTGAGGGACTTATTAGTTGACAATGTTCGTTAGTAGCAGAGATTGCCTGTCTGGAGCTTGCCTGTGTGTATGAAAGAGAGGCAGAAGGACTCTTTCTTTATTGATAGCTCTGCCAATAGCATTGCAGTCTGCAGGTTGGAATCATGGTAGAAGACAGCATTTGCTTGGTTTCCCTCAAGTCCTAGACTTGGCATTAGAGAGAATGGCTTTGCTTAAGGCTTTTTTTTCTTCACCAGACTACTAACAGTGAACGTTGAGAAATGTTCATATTAAAAGCATAAAAAACCCTAATAAACAGTTTACTGTGGATAATATAAGTAGACACGATGCAGTAAATATACACTTGCTGACCACTTTATTAGGAATACCTATACACCTGCCTAGTCATGTAATTACATAATCAGCCAATGCATAAAATTATGCAGATACAGCTACAAGGACTTCAGTTAATGTTCACGTCAAGCATCAAAATGGGGGAAAATGTGAAAAATCTCAGAGATTTTGCGCATGGCATGCTTCCTGGTGTCAGGTTTGAGCATTTCAGAAAGATCTCCTGGGCTTTTCATTCACAAACATCTCTAGAGCTTACACAGAATGGTGCCTGAGAATCAGTTTACAATTAAATCTCATGTTGTGTTTGTGTGTTCACTGGTTACTTTCATGAGTCGGGTTACATTTAACGTATAGCACAAATTCGATATTCAGTGTACGGCACATTAGAAGGCAACGACATCTGGTTACTATGAACTTGGGTAGATTTCAAATCTTTTCTACAAATACAGATTTCCTGATGAAAATGTTTGAACATAATTTACATTAGATTAAACTCAGTCACATAAAAGCCTAATAAATAATTGACTGTGGACCTGAATATTTCATTTGCTCAGAAATAAGTTTCATCACCATATTTTTGCTAGTACATTTAAAACTAATGTACCTAGAAATGTCAATATGGCATTAAAAGTAAACTAATATACTTATCTCCAATTATACTTGGATATGCTTGTCATTTAGTAGACTTCATGTCCTGTAATAAGCGTGTAGTACACGTGAATGAGATTTTTTTTTAAATAAGAATACCCGAATCCTGTCGAGTGGAGCAGCTGCCCATTAGCAAAAGAATACAATCTGTACAACACCACAACCATCCATGGCTTCGAGTCCATACAAAAATAACTGGCCCTTGTCTGCTTCAACTTTTTGACTGTTGAGGGTCTGAGACCACATGATAAGTGCACCCAGACAGAATTGGCGAGCATGCTGTTTCGCAGGGGAGGAAAGGAAGAACCCTGCTGTCTTTTTTTTTTTTTTTCAGAATAAGCTGACCGTATTTTCTAAGGGCAGTCCACAGCTGTTACTCACAAACCCCCAGCAGTCGGGCTCATCCCTCTAGTGGAATAGCACAGAGCTTTAACTGGATGAGTGACTCAAGGGCCAACAGTTTTGCACCACACACAGGCTAGCAGCAGGATGATAGAGCAGTATCCCCCCCTACTTGTTTTACAACCAGCCTTGCATGGCCCTTATAACGAGCGGAAATCCATCCGTGGCCCGCCGAGGATGCTATTCTGCTCATTAGGAGCACAGTTTGCTGGCCTTATTCGGCGTTTGGGGACATTACACATCCTCGTTTGCAACAGACCATCCTACTCGATTTTACACAGTGAGCATTTTGACAAATCTATTTCTCCTTAAAGTGGGTTCATTACATGTTAAGGATGTTACCTTATTAGAAAACATGTAGTCAAATTGGTATGGGTCATGAACATGTATATTTACTGCATCCTCCATTCTCAGGAATCTCCATACGTGATGCTGAAGAAAAATCACGAGCAGCTGGTAGGGAACGATAAGTACGAGGGGTACTGCGTGGAGTTGGCCGCCGAGATCGCCAAGCATGTGGGCTACTCCTACAAGCTGGAACTCGTACCAGACGGCAAGTATGGAGCCCGAGACCCTGATACCAAAATGTGGAACGGGATGGTTGGAGAGCTGGTGTATGGGGTAGGTTGAAAACTGAAAGTTCTCGGATTTTGGTGAATATGAAGTTCTTAGGTTAAGGAGCACTACTTTATTTAAACATTTATATATATATATATATATATATTTATGGGAATATAAGCTAAAAATATTCAGACCCTATTTCACTAATGTCCCTAAAAAAGAGAACTCTTTTTCACATGTGTGTTATTTGTTCAAGAGCTAAAAATATGAATGAAAACTCTTTCATATGCTCTTTGACTTCTATTGGTGTCAGAGGTGGGAACATTTATTGTGGAAAAAAAAACTTACAATTAAAATAAGGGTTTAATTTTGTCTTTAAATAGAGGACACGAGCTTATTCAAATTTAATACTCGCCCTTGGGTCGTATTAATTTGCACACACAATCTCCATTCCAGGCTGCACTAAATTACACTGTGGGCGCTATATTAGTCTGTTTGCATAGACACTGCTTGTATATTGTACATGTAAATTATAATGCCCCCAACTACATATGTATTATAGCAAACATGCTAAATGAATACGATTTGCTAATTTGTTAATAGAAGCTATAGAAGTCTCTATTGACCAAGTTAGTAAATCTTGCTCTTGGAGTCATTTGGTAGCTTATGACGATAGCCAGTTAAATCAAACCTGAGCAAACTCTTTAGAACTAAAATAGTCATGCAAGAACAATCCAGATTGTTCTTTGTGTAAATCAGGGAAGCATATTGTCTTAACATATTGTCTGACAATAAGAATTTGTAAACTCTACAGTGGACATTGAGATTCTGCTGTGTTTTCCATGTGTCCTTCTACATTCGCTAATGGCTAAGCACATCTGTTCTACAGATTCAAACTTTCCCCTTCATGTTTCCTGGAGGGAGAATTTCTTCATTCCATCTCTCTCTTGCATTGCCACAAATCCCTTGTGCAATGGATAACAGTGCGCCAGCAAAGTGGGCCACAACGAGCCTAGGACCAGACCGTGCAATGTCCGAGCTTTAAACCCAACATCTCGACAAAGATTCGTGTTTCTCTAACTGCTCATCACGTAGTATCACTCTGCATTCTAGTCATCTGTACTTAGTCATATGACCTCCCCAGCAGTACCATCCCTTTGTTAATAACTGGCTGATTGGCAGAAACAAGAATGGGAATGATTTGAGGGCCTTAAAACAGACAGGCTTTGCAGATCAGAGCCATCGTCTGGCCCCATCTTGAGGAGGACAAAAAGCAGTCTCTGAGAGAAGATTTCATTTATATCTCTCTAATGACTTTGAGTGAGGCTGAATCCCAATCATGTGTAGCACTGTATGGATTTTTCTTCAAGGGATCTAGATATTATTTGGTGTTATTATTCAGCCTGGACAGTAGTACTATAAGAAGAACTTGTTTCACAGGTTCTCGTAGCACACACACATGAATCGCTCTTAAGGCAATGCAGCATTCAGTCGTTTATATGAAGGGAAGACTATAAACTTGAATAATGTATATAACACCGTTCTCACGAACTAAGATTATTTGACGATTTGGAATTTTGATATGTTCAAATGTTATTGACTGGTGTGTATGTGTGTGTGTGCTTTTTTTGAGCAGCCAGAATGAATTTTAGTTATGAGATTGCAGTAATATATTCTCAAATTTTTAAAGGCAAAGCCAGGTTGCTTGCTGATAATGGAGTATATGCTATTTTGCGTTTGCCGTACAGAAAGCTGACGTAGCCGTGGCTCCTCTCACCATCACCCTGGTCCGAGAGGAGGTCATCGACTTCTCTAAGCCCTTCATGAGCTTGGGCATCTCTATCATGATCAAGAAGCCCACCAAATCTAAGCCAGGTGTCTTCTCTTTCCTGGACCCGCTGGCATACGAGATCTGGATGTGTATAGTGTTTGCATACATTGGCGTCAGCGTGGTCCTGTTCCTGGTGAGCCGCTTCAGCCCGTACGAGTGGCACAGCGATGACTCAGAGGACGGCGGTGAGCAGCAGAGCCAGAACCGGACGCCGTCTCCTGAAGCTGGACAATCGCAGTCGCAGGGTCAACATGGCCAGAGCCCCAGCCAGCAAGACAAGCAGGAGAAACCACCTGAGCACACCAACGAGTTTGGCATCTTTAACAGTCTGTGGTTCTCTCTCGGTGCCTTCATGCAGCAAGGGTGCGATATTTCACCCAGGTAAGTTCTTTCAATTTGTATGACTAAGATGGGAATGATAGTTAGAAAAGCAATGAAGGCAGTCAAGCTCAATAAGAAATGAAAAATTGCACAGTTACGGAAGATAACACACAATAACGTCAAGGTAATAATTTAAAAGTCGCAAACCATCAGTAAATCCAACTCAATTTAAACAAAAAGGGAAACATCAATAAAACAAATGAAACTGAAACAGAAAAGCCAGATAGCAGGGGAAATCGGGACACTGGAGCAGTTAAGAGAGAAAGTAATGAAACATTTATGAATCATCAGCAGAGACGATATTCCAAATTTGGAGCGTGAGAAGCACCTGGGGACGAGAGAGCTTTGAGGATTTTTTGGATATTTTGAAAATTTCTGGTTACACACATATATATATATAAACTCTTTTTTTCTGGATTAAACTTTAGATTCCACCAATCCCTTAAACAAGTCTGAGAATCTAGAATATACTGTGGGCAAAAAACACTGAGCAGGCAGAAGAGTTGGACAAGAAAATACATGTTGTTAAAAAGTGTTCATCTGATGCGGGTTAGCACACACACACCCAGAATGTAATATTAGTTACATTTCTCTGTTAAAAATTGCAGATTCTATATGAAAAGTTGGTTATTTCAGCAAACCACATGGACATGTAAGTGGGTGTGTAATTTGAAAGCAAACCTAGTTGTCTATCTAAAGTACTGTTTGGATGGGATATGATTTCTGAACATACAGTAATGTTTCCAGATATACACTCCTGAACAAAATCTTAAGAAAACATTCCACGTATTCGCATTTCGCACTGGTGGATCGTAACCAGGTTGTAAGAACTGCTTCAAAATGCCAAAAGAAGAAAAAAGAACAAGAGACAAAAAAAATAGAGAGTAGGCAATTTATTGAAAACTGCATTTAAACTCAAACAGGCTGTTCATCAGCTGATCAAAAGTT
>CM074959.1:4251263-4281490 GCA_037577455.1 Pangasius macronema | reverse complement strand
CGTTTTAAAATTACGTTCCTTGTATTAAATATAAAAACAAAGAATTTAATTTTCTATAGTAACAATCTAAAGGGATCGAAATCTATATCCATCTGTAAAGCTGTATGTGTTTTGTGACAATTGCTCTTTTTTATTGAATTGAATTGAATTGAATTGAATTTCTCTAGTGGCTGAATTTCAAATGAAGATCTATTCAGCTTATAGTGCACTACATAGGGTCTCAATTGCCATTAGATACCCTATGTAGTGAGCATGTTTAGTGAATTAGGTAAGCATCTGGCATTTGGTTTTTGGCAGCTGTATTGGACGGGTTTAAATAAAAGATTCTTGTGTAAAGATGACTTAAAGGTCACTTAATAAATGCAAATCCTAGCTCAAACATTCTTTTCCACAATAAAGCAACACAATTTTTTATATGTATTAGTTAATGCCATATAGTGTAGAGCTGCTGCTAATGTTCATTCTGTAAATCCTGTGCCATTATCAGAGATATAATGTAGTACAAAGTACAAGCCATTAGCTAGCTGAGTGAGTTAGACTAGCTAGCCAGATTGTTTAATGTTTTACAGTATGAAAGCTTTGTATTAAACTTAACATGTCACTGCGATGTTCGTTAGTGATTGCATGCATGTCGGGTTAAATATAGTGTCTAGAGCCTGTAGGTAACACACAGGATAATGTTTGAAGGGCATCTTTGCTCACTAGCTAAAAACATGTAAGAATTAACAAGAGCTAGCTAGCTGGCTAACAAACATGCAGGCCAGCTAACGTTACCTTTCGAACGATACTGCTGAAAACGGAGGTGGTGTTCACTTCACCATGGTTGGTTAGTTAACATAATTGCTCAATAATGCATTTCTCACATGTCTTAGCAACAAGCTAGCCAGTGGACAACAGAAAGTAGCTTTAGCAACAAGTAATTTGTAAAGTAATTACTAGTTTCTCACCAGATGACTTATGTTGCATTCGATGCGAAGCTGCAACCACCGAAAACAACCCCTCAGCTTACAATTTCAACTTGGGATAGTCTTCTCAACTACCAGTTCCTTTCCTCTTTACGGAGTGACGTCAAATCAACATGGCTGCTCACACTGCGTACAGTGTAAAGTCCACCTTCTCTACTTTAAATGAAGTTTATAGCAGTATTAGCTTTATTTCAGTTAATATACAGACATGGTACTTGGTTAAATTCGTAACATTGACCATAATAATCGCTGTTTTGAGAAGGTAACCATCAACATTAGAGTTGTTGCTCTAACTGACTATGTTATTGTTTACACTACTAGCTATTGTCTAGCTATAAAATACTACTGTATGTATATATAAAAAAAACTTCAATGTACAGTTGCTGGAAGTACAGTTGCTTCAGCAGGATATAGCGTGATGTAAATACTCCTTTACGATACAGCATGGTCTTTAAGATTGAACTATGTTGCCTTTATTTTACCGAATAAAAGATACATACCTAATTGTTGAAGGTCCCGTCTCAGAACTGTCAAAGAGCCACTACTCACCTTTTGAGCAAGGTCTGTAACCCTTAACCTCTAAGCTGCGTGCTTTTTGTCTTGTAAGGCGTTTCGAATAAAAGTGTCCACCAAAATGAATAAATATAATGGCGCTGGAAGAAAAGAGGTTCCTCTCAGCCTTGAGCCTTCAGATCATGTCACTTCAAGGATAGTTCTGTGTAAAAAAGAAAAGCCATTACCTGAATATGAATTGGTCCTTAAAGATGTGCCTACGAAGACGGGAATATCGGACAGGCTTGACCTTGTGGGGAATTTTAGCTTGTTCCAGTGAGGGACATAAAAAATATAAATAGACAGACAGACAGACAAATAAATAAATAAATAAATCAAGTGTTTCCTGTTGGTAACTAAGGTAAGGTTAATATTAGATTTAGGTGTAGGCATACTGTGTGTGTGTGTTTGTCTGTGTCTGTGTCTGTGTGTGTGTGTGTGTGGTTTGTAATCCTTAGGAACTGTTACACACAGTGCATGTTTGTGTGTGTGTGTGTGTTTCATATCCGTGTTATGCCCTACCACAGAGACACACTGTTGATTCGGTTCTGCCTCTCATATGCTTGCATATTCAAAAATATTCACACCCTGTTTACACACCACCATTCACACGTACACATTAGCTTCACACACACACACACACACACACACACACACAAACACAGAGCAACCCAGGGCCTTTCTCGTTGCAGAGGTGACCCTGCCACCACCAGCGTGTGGGCATGTTCAGCGCTGTTAAACACGGCCGGCTCTCCAGAGAGGACAGCTTGTCACAGCACTTGATGTTTTTGCTTTCACGATGTCCATAATGGTAAAGACACCAGTGAGAGTCTGAAGTACATGCGATGAATATGAGCTGAAAGGGTGAAGTACTGTGTCTCCATGGAGTCTGTATATCTTATTAAAAACTTAAAAGCTTTTGGGTTTGGAGTATCAAAGTGACCCATATTCTGAGGATTAGTTACTCCATTAATTAATTGCTGTGATTCATTAGAGGGTTTAAGCGGTGAGATATGCTGGGTTTAACTGAGCTGTGGGAGCACTGCCACGTTGTAATGTATGTGTCAGATACTGGATATCAGGTAGTGGAGACCCTGTCAAAATTATTTTTCTAGATTACTACTATTAGCTACATACAAAAGAGGGAACAATGTTGGCCTTAACATTATAGAGATTTCAGATTTTTATGCCTCTGCTACTGAGGGGTTTTTGGTTTGTCCATCCATCCATCCATCCGTCCTTCTGAGATTCTCATTAGATTCTCATCGCAAGAACGAGTGCTGGAATGTTTGTACGTTTGATAAGGGATCATCATTGTCACCAGTAGACGAAGTGATTAGAGTTTGGAATTGATCCAAATACGGTCAAGGTCACAGCAAGGTCAAATTGTCTGAAATCGTTTAGCTTCAGTAGCTTCCTTCATATACTCTGAAGTATATTTGAAGAGTATTTCTGGCACACAAATTAGTACACTGTACATCATACAAATGATGTTGTACTAATATCACAGTGTTGGTACCATATTGTGGACATATTTGCTTGGATTGGGGTTGACATGGAGACACGATGCCACCATTTTTGCCAAAGCAAACCTCTGGACGTAGCCCACACAACATTCTCTAGTATGTATTTTTCACAACGCGGCCCATTGGACAAATGCTACGTTGAAATAAAGCTAGTTGAAATGAAACCCTTAAATATAATACAATGGTAGGTCTTTAAGTTTTAGAAGTTTCAGAGTGTCATCAGGATTTCACCACCCTCAGTAAAATCCACCCTCTGAAGGTTTTTGTAAACCTAAATATTTATTCACAGCTTTTAATTTTTTACACCCCAGTTTAGCCGGTTCATAAGTCCGACCACGTATATGGATCAGGCACCTTTGCATCTTTTTTGTAACAAAATAAATCTAAAGTACTACTAATAAATTTGTTTTAATGAGTGATCATTCTTTATGTGCTTGCGGGGATCATCATGGATACAGCAACAAAAGGCGGCTGAAGTAAAAGTAACAAGATGCTAAAAGTAAGGGATGCGTCATCGCAGTTTCTGAAACTTTTTGGTCCATCACTCGGAAAAATTCAGCCCTGTACCTTTCATGTGCCTTCTTGGATTTTAAGGACTCTGAACAGACACAGATGAGCAGAGCAAATCGTGGAGAGGAGAAGAGACGGTAAGATACATGACTGCTTTGTGGAGTAGTTACACAAGCTAAGAAAGTCTTTCTTTCCTCATGTCTGGAGCAAAATGTTTGTTGTGAGGTTGGTCACATCTTGTGAAGCTTAACATCTCGGAAATCACTGATATCTTATAGCTGCGATTTCTTGTTGCACCACAGTCGTCATGCCTACACTATTAGCCCTATATGACGGCATTCAGCAGTTAAACTGTTTGGAGCACTTTTGTGTCTATATGTCCCAGGACCTTTTCCCTCCCTGTCCATTTGCTGGATCACCTCTCACTTGGTGTTTTATAAATTAAGCACTGAGTGGGAGTTAGAGATATGCGACGTCAGGTAACTCAGCCATCAATATTAGCGACGTGCCTACATCCGCTCCCCACTTTACTTCAAGGACAGAAATTAAAAAATGACTTAAAAAATGACGCTCAGTCAGCCTGTATTTCCCATGAGCAAAACTGCACATTTTACTTTTACACTTACACTCGTATCCAGAGCGGAGAGGGTTTCCAAAAGCTTATTTGACTGTGCTTAATGTAATCAGTCTCAAATAGCGTTGTTTTGCACAGTAACTGCACCGTAATGATGTTCATAGAAGGTCAACAAAGTCATTACAATTCCTCCGAAATGAACTCCACCAGCATGTAGTCATCTACCTCATATTTATTTTTCTAATAAAAGAGGCGAAATGAACAGAAATGAGCAGAGATGTTGGACTACAATCATATCTTTTCATTTCAGTTTTAATCAGTCATCCTAGATATGTTGCTAGTTCTGTAAAATGTTGGCGTCTGGTTAGTTAGCCAGTGGTTTAGTTAGTATGATAGTAGGTAGTTAATTGCAAGTAAAATAAAGCTCATTTTACATTAGAATCTGTGCACCACTTCTGCACAGTCGTAATGCTACGCTATTTTATGTAGCTTTTTAAAGCAGCAGTCAAGCTCAAACCGAAATCGGATACTTAGCTGCTTTGCTAGCACTAGCGCTGTCAGCCAACTCTTTATGTTGCCATGGAGACACCAATGTTGATGCTTAAGTGACAGATTTTTTTTTTTTTTTTTTAATTTACGAATTGTTTAACATTTGAAACCATTTTAAGGCTTTAGCATGTTCAATGTTTAGCATTCTTTCCCTAAATATTGTCCATTTGAGATCTCTAAATGGTACCATTTATTTATTTATTTATTGTTAGTAGACGTGCCATCGCATTGCCTAACAGATTATAATGCCGAAGAAGTTAGTCCACTGCAACCTACTTGCGAGAGCTCCATAAGATTGCAGAGTTGCTATAATTTGTGGAAACCTGCTGTTCGACAACACGACCCCTTTTTGTTCCCGTCAGCAGGGTGATGCTGCATGACTGACAGATTGGTTTCTTTGGATGGAGACACAAGTGCACTTGTGCTCTCTCAGTAGCTGAGCTGAAAAAAAAGACTCAGACTGAGAAGGAAGGCAAAGAGAGAGAGAAAGAGAGAAAGAGAGAGAGAAAGAGAGAGAGAGAGAGAGAGATGTGAGGAGTGGATGGAGGCTGTTAGCTGTCAGGAGCAGAGTGGAGAAGAAGGCTATGGTTCATTGTTTTTTTTTTTGCCTCCTTTTGGCTGGCATTATCAGTGTTGCTGGGGCATGCTCCCTCTCTCTCCTTCTCTCTTTCTCTCTCCCCCTCTCTCATGTCTGACCTCATTTTGCTCCTTCGCTGCTTTGTGTTGGAGGAGTTGAAGGCCTGACGCGAGGAGTGATAAAGGGAAATCTTTCCAGAATAATGATTGCCATAAGACTTTGGTATTATGTCTGTGGGTGAGGATTTTCTCTTTGGCAAATTTCAGCTTTGTGTGTGTGTGCGTGTGTGTGTGTGTGTGTGTGTGTGTGTGTGTGTGTGTGTGTGTGTGTGTGTGTGTGTCCAAGCAAATCCTAAATAGGATCCTTCTTATCTGTGCTACTTAGCATGAAACAATGTACTCATCTATTTTTACCCTCGTGTGTTGTCTTTTTGTCCCTCAAAATCTCTCTCTCTCTCTCTCTCTCTCTCTCTCTCTCTCTCTCTCTCTCTCTCATTAAGAGACCTGAGTCTCCTTTTAAACACAGAAAAAAAGGCCTCATGTGTTTTGACACCATTTCTTCTGGTTCCCTGAACATTTCAGCATCTATTGTCCAACTTGCTCAGGTGTTTTATGATTTACACCTTTAGATGAAGTGTAAGAAGTGTGTGGACTCTAATGCATATGACAGTGAATAAATAACTGCAGTAGGATGACTGAGGAGACGTCTCAGATATAGCCAGAGGGTACGACTGATTTCCTTTTCATACATTTAAACAGGCTTCAGCTATAGTCCAGGTTTATCACTGTGGCAGTATTCGCTTATTATAACAGTAAACAGGTTTGCACAGTCCTAGTTTATGTATTTCTATACCTGGTCCTCGATCCTTGTTTTTGTCGTACTATAGTTTGTTGTTCTCATGGTTTTAGATCACTGTCTGGTCGTATAGTTGGAGGCGTCTGGTGGTTCTTCACCCTCATCATCATCTCCTCCTACACGGCCAACCTGGCTGCCTTCCTGACTGTGGAGAGGATGGTGTCACCCATAGAGAGCGCAGAAGACCTGGCCAAGCAGACAGAGATCGCCTACGGCACCTTGGATGGAGGATCGACCAAAGAGTTCTTCATGGTGAGAATTCTATCAAATTTATTTAACACTTCTTCTCACACTTAAGCTCACTCTACAATATCACAATATTACATTTTTACATTGTTCAGAATGAACAGATACTGTGTTCTAAAAGAATGACAGTACAGTTAAAATATGGGGCGCACTATTTTTTGGAGAACAGTATACCTCAATAAATATGCCTCATAAAACACTTCAATATACCTCAATAAATATACCTCATAAAACCCTTCATGACTATACATAAATGCAGAAAGGACATTGTTCTATCACACTCTCCAGTGTCACCCAAATGAGGACGGGTTCNTTTTGAGTCTGGTTCCTCTCAAGGTTTCTTCCTCGTGTCATCTAAGGGAGTTTTTCCTCGCCTCAGTCGCCTCAGTCACCTCAGGCTTGCTCACTAGGGATAATTTTGTGTAACATCTAGGACTGTTTTTCTGTTTCTTATGTTCTGTAAATCTGCTTTGAGACAGTGTCCATTGTTAAAAGTGCTATACAAATAAAATCGAATTGAATTTAATTGAATTGAATGCGGCTGAGACTAGACTTGGTTCCTGTGGGATGGAACAAAAAAGCATTCTTTTCTTTTTGTTGGGTTTTTTGTTTTGCCAGTTTTTTCTATTTCAGTGGCCAGACATGAAGCTTACAGGACAAACAAACACTATGTTCATTAGCATGAACATACAGCGTTCATTCATTCATCCTTAGTAACTGCCTGGTCAGGGTCTAAGTAATTTAAATTCGATGACTATGTTGGTTATATTTTTTGGGAAACAGGACCAACTAAATTAGTTAGAAAATATTACCAGTATATACAAACAAACAAACAAACAAACAAACAAACAAACAAACAAACCAAAAATAACAGTATGAGCGCCACACCTCTTGTTGAGACCAGTTCTGAACTCGGAGTGATGTAGCTGATGTTGAGGAACTGCTGGCATTTCTACCTCTGAATTTCTCTGTTTAAGCCACGCCCACTCCATGTTTAAACCCAAATATAGATACAGATCTGGAAAGCAGCGTTATATTACACCTCTGTTACATTACAAAGATTTTAAAGATGTTTTTTCTCTGACATATAAAAGGTTTAATAATCATTTTTGCCCTCAGAGATCAAAGATAGCCGTGTTTGAGAAGATGTGGTCCTACATGAAGTTTGCAGATCCCTCCGTGTTTGTAAAGACCACCGATGACGGAGTGGCAAGAGTGCGGAAGTCTAAAGGGAAATACGCTTATCTTCTGGAGTCCACCATGAACGAATACATCGAACAGCGCAAACCCTGTGATACCATGAAGGTGGGCGGAAACCTGGACTCCAAGGGGTATGGGGTTGCAACTCCTAAAGGTTCTGACTTAAGGTAACAATGACATACTTACTAACCAGTATTAAAGTGATGTTTGATTTTTTGTCTATAATGTCATATAATCGTGAAAACTGGAGAGATTACCCTGGAAAACATGCAGTTTGCTTATTCTCATGTAATGATAACTCTGAAAGCTGTTTTCAGCTATGATTTCCTGAGTAACCTCTCTACACTTTGATAATTTGGAATATTTCTGACTGTCCTCATCTCTGGTCCTGTGAAAAACCACTATTCATGATACCTATTTCTATCCCTTGTGTGTTACATTTTCATATGTTAACATGCCACATTGACGCTCTTCTGTTTGTTGATTCCTTCAGGATTCACCCCACGACGTCACTCCATCCCATTTCATCGCACATCAATATGCTGAACTGTCACTGACGTTCAGCTGGACATCATTTTCACAGACAAACTGATAACACAGCTAACACGTTTATGTTAGCGTAGATTTTCTCTGAAAGGGGCCAGAAATTTTTAAAATTCGTCACAATTCGTTGACCATTACTGCCATTCATGTCTCCTCACCAAGTCTTTTTCTTTGTAGTATGTTGTTTTCCATCAGATACTGTACTTTCTGGACAATAAGTGTCTGCACTGTAAATCAGCACCGCTTTAAAGACGAAATCACGTATCAGCCGATTTTATTTTACACACTGGGACGTCAGAGTCCTATAGGTGTAATCTAGCTTAGTTAGTGTTACTCTAGTTCATCGCTCTTGTTTCCAGAGCTGAAGCGTTTCCTGCACTCCTTATATAGAGGTATACATCAGGACTGGGATCCCGTTGGACCGAACAAAACGCATCAGGAGTGGGGCGGTTTTTGCTTTCACGCCGCCGGGACTGGGTGGTCAGATAGACAGCTTCCAGGACGAAGAAGGGCCATGTAGATTACCATGGGAGCGTATTTCATTCATTCATTCATTCATCCATTCGTTCATTCATTCATCCATCCATTCATTCATTCATTCATTCATCTTCAATAACTTCTTTATTCTGCTGGTCATGGTGGCTTAATTTTTTTTATTTTGTGAAACAGAACCAGCTAATTTCGTCAGAATTGCAAACAAAAATAACTGCGGCAGAAATGTGGGATTGGTCGGAATTTCTTTGAGAAGATTCCTATTTCTAAACAAAGGGCCTCATTTATCTTTTAGCAAAGTTGTATGTAAATGTTTTTAGATACGACTAAAAATTAATTCCCTTCAGATTTACAAAAAGTTCAGTAATGTTTAAGTGCCAAATTCCCATGAAGTGCCAAGCACATTCACGGCACAGCCGATTCACATTTAGTGACGCTCACAAAACTCCATAAAAGGCAAAGAGAAACTGCAAAAGAATACCTCCTAAACGTGCTGTGAGCTAAATCTTCAATAATGCAGCTCAATCACTGCGGCGAGTCGGCTACTATAGACACACGTTAACTCTACAGACTTTTATGGGGTGCCATGACTTGACTTTTGTCCAGATTGAATGGCTAGTCTTATTCGTCTTAATTTATGGATTTGTTTTGGATTCTTTCTTTCAAGTCATTAATATGAAACGATCAACATTCACAAAACTGTTCAATTAAAATAAATAACAAATCACCAAAAAAAAAGTTTCACATTAGTGAGTTCTTACCGTGTACGAAAATGTACACAAACACAGGAGCGCTCATAGATACACACACTTTTCCGAACGAACTGGCTTTTCAGCAATTTCTCATGGAATTGCTTCTTCATATTTTGTTTGATGAATAAGCCCCAAAATCCTCACATTACAACGTTTAATGCTGAATTTTTGTAATTCACTCGTTGGCTAGTGTGACTTTTGTCGGTCCAACCAGTCCCGTTACGATTTTTGAGGATCACGTGTTATGGTAGTGCCATGCTAAAAGCGCGCTATATCATAGCCTTCCTGTTAGCCAGCCCTACATTTAAAACATTTATAAATAGGAACTTGCTACAGGGCAAAAGACACGTCTTATAGTCTGGAAAATGCAGTACTTTTTCTCCTCTACTATCTGCCTGTTACTCTTTCTGCCAAAGCAGTGAATTTCAGAAGCTAATGCTCATGAATGTAGTCTGGCTTTCTGTTAGTCACCCATAAGCCGACCTCTTTTGAACCCCCCTGTCACACAGAGGGAGGGCTCAGAAAGAGAGGTTTTACTGAGAAAGACACTGTTGCCTGGGAGCAGAGCAGACCCACGGTCTGTTCGCTTTCCTTCCCGGAGGCACTCTCTGCCACGCAGTGGAAGGGCTTCCCTGTAACAGCGCCGGAGCAGGAGCACATGAAGACTGGGTAAGGGTGGAGCTGGCGCATTGAGAATGCTCTGGCACAATATATAGAGCATGCAGGATTTCATAAAGAATGGATAAGTTCTCCTTTGACCTGTTGTAACATGATACGTGATACGCAATTTGACAACAAAACTCAAACTGCCAATCTAACCAGCTTAAATCCAGAGCATTGCTAATGCCTCCTCTTCCCTTCCTAAGAATCCATGTCTTGCTTGGTAAAATCTGGTCACACTACATTTTTTTTTTTTCCTGAACATCACACAGCACAAGACAACAAAAAGGTCTTGTAGAAACAGGCAAACAATCAGATCAGTTTGACTTTTATTTTATTTTTTTATTTTAATTTTGAAGATTGACTCACGTTTCATTTCCTACAACCTCTGCCTCGCTGTCCCATTCTCACCACTGACGCTGACCCCAGTTATTTTATTATCATTTCAAGAAACCGAGTAAACCTGGCAGTGTTAAAACTGAACGAGCAGGGACTGTTGGACAAATTGAAAAACAAATGGTGGTACGACAAGGGCGAGTGCGGCAGCGGGGGAGGTGATTCCAAGGTCAGCCCCAGTATGAGCTATCCAGCGGGTAACCACCACGGTGGAGGGGTAACCGGCAACTACGCACACCAAACACTCTGGCTACACCCGTAGACCTGTACTCATGCAGTATGGGGCTGTACGCTAGAACCGATCTGGACCTGACAATGCATTAGCTCTCAAAAAGTATATTTCTGATTGAATATTTTGATATAGGCAAAAAGATGTCCTTATCCGAGTGTTTCCACCTTTTGCCGGTTACCCAAAGTGATATAGTAATACACATCTTGCACTAGGGAGAAAGGCAGCAAAGCTAGATGGAGTATTAATGCATATCACTTTGGCACTGACACATTACTCAGACTTGTGATTAAGCTATTTTTTTTCTCTTTTTTTTTTCAATCTAGCTGTAGACATGTAGAACACTAGTACATATTTTATAGGTGTGTGTTTACTTAAATGCTGAATAACATAAGATAACATGGGTAATGTTATTTATGTTATTTCCCTGGTTGAAGAATCCCCGTAAACCTAGCGGTGTTGAAGCTCAATGAGCAGGCCGTCTTAGACAAACTGAAAAACAAATGGTGGTACGATAAAGGCGAGTGTGGAAGCAAGGACTCCGGAAGAAAGGTTAGTTCCCACACTGGTGCTTTGCCTCACTTTAGTGAACAAGCCTCAGAGCTTAATCAGAAAGCTCTCTCATCCCCACCCCTAGTACACAGCAACTGCCTGCTCTTTGTCTCCAATCTGCCCTTTACGTAAAAAACACAACCAGCACACACACATACACATACACATACACACACAAGGGTTAAGGCTGTGTCATCGTTTACGGTAATAACATTTTGAAATACAGTAGGTAGGTGTGTGGTAGATAAGCACCTCAGTAAATGTAGCTATTTGCAGATTTTCACACCATGGGATGTTTAAGTCTTATGTACTGTGCTGTCAGATGACCCAGTGGCCTTCATTTGTATTCACATAATGTGCCAGGAAAGAAGCGCAAGCACAGAAAAGGGGATTTCTGCATTAATACACTGGTTATACAGAGGTGCCAATATTTTTACAGTTTAGCTGTAGCATTTCCGATTTTTGACTTCTTGCAGTGGTAATACAGGAGATATTACCTTATTATGCTTTTCAAGTCAGCAATTAGACTAAACGTGAATAAAACTCTCCTGGCAGTGAGAACAGTTCACTAAAGGGGAAAGGACATAGGATGTTAAAAACGTTCATTTGCTTCTGAAAGCGCGTTTGCTTCTTTTCACTTCCTGGCGCCTTAATCGAGGTCAGATTTGATTTGTGAAGTCACGAGCCACGGTCTTGTGAGCCAATAGAAAAGTGTGCAAGACTGTGGTCTGTATGGTCAGTAAAAAAAATGGTGGAGCTAGTCATAATTAAGTAGCAATCGCATTAGACTTAGACTTAGTCATGCTGTAAATTTCTTATATCCGGGGAAAAATAATTGTCATGTTTTGTGGGTTTTTGTGGTAAAATTCTTTTTTCTCTTCACTTGCTAGGATTTTCTTGTTAGCATTGTTGGCACCTCTGATGCTAATAATAACAGATGAATAAAAAATCATACAGTGATGATGGATTTGTAGAAGCATAAGAGCTCTGGGTCCAATGTTAAGTCACTGTACACAAGGGTTAAATATTCTATTGATAGCCAAATTTGTCATTTAGATTACGTCTATTCATTAAAACCAGACTCTTCTACAATTTCCAATGTTAGTAAAGTGTCACTGTACAGTTGATGTCCATTGACTACCAACTTGTAACTCGTAAGCGCTGTTTATTTAATCAGAGATGCCTGTGCTTATTCCTAGAGATCTATCAACCTGCAGAGTTTTGTTCCAACATACAACTTATTATTTCAATGCTTCAGAAGACCTTTATTAGATCAGAGCCTCATTCGTTGTTTGTCAATTAATTAATCTTAATAAATCATTGATAATTATTGATAATTGCAAAATATTGTAATTCCAGCCAAGTTACTTTGGCCTCTTTGACCACACCTGCAAAGCTGATTAGAATAAATGGTCATAATTGTGCACTTCTGTGTTGAATGGAAAAGTCATATACATTCACTGGCCACTTTATTAGGAAAATACTTGGACAGATTGTAAAAAGATGTTTTTCCAATCTTCAGTTTGGGTGAATCTGTTCCTGCTGTAGCCTCTGAGTCCTGTACTCGGCTGATAGACGTGGAACCTGACATGGTGTTCTGCTGTTGTAGCAGAATCTACCTCAAGGTTCAACCTTGTGATGCTTTTCTGCTCACCACGTTTGTAAAGATCCAAGATTCAAGATTCAAAGAACTTTATTAATCCCAGGGGAAATTGCTTTGCCATGTTACAATTGCTCTCAAGAAAGAAAGAAAGAAAGAAAGATCTACCTATACAGTACATATAGACAAAAATGAAAAAAGTAAATCAATACATTTAAAATGAATAAGGAAACATACCAATAATGATGTAGAACTATACCAGTGAAGATGATAGTTTAGCTCAGGTGTGAAGTTAATTGAAGTGCAATGGAATGACAAATGTTAAGTAGGATAAGTCCAGTGTGGTAACGGTAATTAAGTAGAGTTAGTTATTTATGTTATCTTAGCCTTTCTGTCAGCTTGAATCAATCTGGCTATTCTCCTCTGACCTCTCTCATCAGCAGTGTAATTCCACCTGCATCACTATTTCAGCTGTTTATATCGAACTCTGTAATATTTGCACTATTGTCACTTGGTCACTTTTAAACAGAACTGCGTACTGGTCGGCGTTCTAGTCATTGTACCGTCTTGTTCTGTCTTGTTCTGTCTTGTGCGTCTGCACATGTTTGCACTTGTGCACTTTATGTACAATTTATGTCGTCCCTGTAGTTCTGTGTTGTTCTGTGTTTGTCTTATGTAGCACCTTGGCCCTGGAGAAACGTTGTTTCGTTTCACTGTGTACTTGTATATGGCTGAAATGACAATAAACTCCACTTGACTTGACTTGACTTGCTGCTCACTGGATGTTTTTAGTTTTTCGCACCATTCTGTATAAGCTCCAGTCACTGTAGCGTGTGCAAGTAATCCCAAGCGACCAGCAGTTCTTGACTTGTATATGCAAGATTTAATGCATTGTGCTGCTGCCACATGATTAGACAATTGCATTCATGAGCAGGTGTTCCTAATAAAGTGGCCAATGAGTTTATATTGAGATATGAAAAAATTCAGCTTTGGCTGTAGTTTCTGGACTACTGCCTGCTAAAGTCCCAAAACTAACAAATACAGGGCATAAACGGGGCTCGGGAACCGAATAGTGAAAATCTATATCTAAGCAGTGTCACAAATAGTGAGATATCAAATCAGATTGTCTTTTCTGAAGAAGACGTGCATGGTTTAATGGATAAACTTGGTTTAAGTAGGTGTAGTGCAGTCTCAGTTAAAGATAGACTCGGAAAGAAAAACTTCTGAACTACATGTGTGATATAGAGTCGTCTTACAATAATACCCTGGGAGGTGATGTCTTAATTAGGTCTTCATAACACATTTCCATAGCAAAGTACATTTTAATTAAAAATCTCTATTCATAGCAAAGACTTGTGGAGATTCTACCTACTTAAACTGAGCTCCAATCTGCTTATTCGGTTTTATCATTAAAATCACATGTACTTCTTACTGGAGAGCACAAATTAACCAAAAAGATGGCCTTTATTGGCTAATTTGGGAATTCCAAATAGGGAATTGAGAACAAGTGAATTGTGCACATGCATTACAATTTCTCAACCTCGACATGGTTTCTCATAGAATCAGAATCATTTTACATATTCGCCATATACTTTTACGTATGAATTGTTCTTGTTGTTTGGTCACACACATCACAGACAACACAACACACATTTACCATCCTGATTTCCAAATATTGCACCTTAAGTTTAAGTTCAAGTGGAGTTTATTGTCATTTCAGCCATATACAAGTACACAGTGAAACGAAACAACGTTTCTCCAGGACCAAGGTGCTACACAAGACAAACACAGAACAACACAGAACTACAGGGACGACATAATTTATACATTACACATAAAGTGCAAACACGTGCAGACGCACAAGACAGAACAAGACGGTACAATGACCAGTACGCAGTTCTGTTTAAAGTGACCTAGTGATAATAGTGCAAATATTACAAGAGTAAGTAGCTGAAATAGTGTAAACATAAGAGTAGCAGCCTATGTACAGTAATACGTATTTGTAGCAGAATAAACGTGTAAAAATCTTGCAGAGAGGAAACTGGTAGAAGAAGAAGAAGAAGAAGAAGAAGAAGAAGAAGAAGAAGAAGAAGAAGAAGAATACATGTTTTAAAAAATAAAATAAAAATAAATAAATAAATAAATAAATAAATAAAATAATAATAATAATAATAATAATAATAATAATAATAATAATAATAATAATTTTAGCCACATTAAATTATATTTTAATAATAAAAAATAGCACAATGCTTTTAGTTGTGCTTTTACACATCTTTTTTTTTTTTTAAGTCAGAATCAGGGAAATTGGTACTGGTTTGTTTGTTTGCTATTTTGGTTTGGTTTCACACATAATTAAATGAAGCAAAAAGCAAAAAAAAAAAAAATTGGCTGAGGTGCCCCTCTGTGTAGGGCTGAAAACATACTCATAAGACTTTTTCTTTCATTTGTCAGAGACATGGAGATGGAACCAGTAGCCTTAAAAAACCCAGGAAAACAAGTATTTCTACCATTTCTACCAGGTTTAAGGAGAGTAGGAATGGGCGTAATCATAGTTACCAGCTGTGCAGTCGGGAACTGCTTGTTGGCAGCGGCGAGTACAGGAGAGAGAAATAATATTGCCAGTTGTGCAGTTGAAGCAGTTTGCCTGCAGCTGCGAAACTTAGCTGAATGGTGCATTGTGTGTCACATCCAGGATTTATGTTCTCTTTTTGTTTGTCGATCCAAATGACCATAAAGCACAATGAAAGCACCCTAACAGTGTGATCTGATCTTACTTACAATCAGTAATCCTGCTTCCGAGCAGGTTTGAACTTCTGGACTTCTTGTTCTGGCAACAGCTTCAAGGAAAAGAAAAATCCAGGATCATGTCAAACCATCAACGGTTCAATCTGGCAAACTCAGTAATCCGCGTACAAAGAGACAGGGCCAGGGTGTGTTAGATTCAGGCTCGAACTAAACTCTGCAGGGTGCTGGAGCTCCAGGGGCAGGTTTGGGCAGCCATGCTTAAATTATTCAACGGGCTCTAATGTCAAAGCCTGTGAAGCTTAATAGGTGCACTGATATTCATCATGGTACTGTAGTCTATTCATGTCTGCTCATCATTTAGGATCAGATCCATCCACATATGAGTAAATGACAGTTTGGAGAGTAATGCGTCGCTGTGAAATCCCTGTCACTTGATTGCTTTTCCCCAGAGAGATCGGTAATGCTATCTATCCTTGCCTATGTTTTATAGTGCCTTGCGTAAGTATTCACCTTCTTAAACTTTTCCACATTTTGTCCACTCGACTTGATTTAATTGGATTTGTATACCATGAGTCTACACAAAATAGCCCATAATATCAAAATGGGGGACGAAAAATCTATATAGGTTCAAGAATATTTACAAGTAAAGGTGTAAAAGTTGTGATTGCACAAGGATTCACACCTGTTGCTATGAAACCTCTAAAATTAGTTCTGGTTCAAAAACTTGCCATTAGACATCACTTAATTAGTTCCAAGTGTAGTGTGTGTATGCAGTAAAAGTGTCATGTGATCTCTGTATATACACCAGTTCCCAGAGGGCCACAGATTTTTTTTTTTTTTTGGAGAACATACCAGCAGATGGCTTCATGAAGACCAAGGAGCTACACTATATGGTTAACAGTATGTGGACACACAACCATCACAGTCATATGTTCTTTTTTTGTCCCCTCCTTTTCTACTACAATTGATCCAATATGTAGGTGTGATGGTCAGGTGCCTACAAACCTTTAGCCATATAGTGTATTCTGGAAAAGATCTGGGAGAGTATCAGTCATGGCTTGTTTACAAAAAAAATCCCAATCTTTGAAAATGCTACAAATCCATTTTAAAAAAAATGAAAGAATATGGCACAGGAGGCCGTCCACCAAAGGTCAGTGATCAGGTGAGAAGGGCATGAGTCTGAGAAGCAACCACTTCAGTATTATGGGCTATTTCGTGTAGATTCATGATCTATAATCCCAGTTGTGTCCATTTCAGTTCTTTACAAAATGTCAGAAAGTTCAAGGGGGGTGAATACTTATGTCAGCCACTGTAAAAGAAATGTGCATGCTGTTGGATGAGACCGCAGTATGGTCCGAAAAACTCATGCATGCCAATGATTTCTGCTGCCCCAATGTAATGTCATGGCCACCATCATGGGGACAGAGAAGTGCTCACAGGCCATAGCTTACGTATGAGACATTATACAGTATGCTGTAAGTCCCAATTCCCAAGTCCTATAGAACGATTCGTCTCACCTACTGTATGCACTTCAAACGTAGAGGCTGCTTAAATTGCAAAATGGAGAGATGTTTTAATTGTTTCTGTGATAGACCTTTTTAATCTAAGTATGCAGAAAGAACAAATAGATCAAACTGTCATGTTCTAGAGAGTGATATGTGTTATTCCATCTTGTGACTTGTGCATGAGTCTGTATGCATGCTTTAGAAAGTGTTTACTAGATCATGTTATTGCTGCTACTTATTTATTAAAATCTGTAAATATTAAATTAGATGGATTTAATGACAATATGTATTATATTGTAGTATATTACTACTGTATATACTATATTGTGTCTCGAAACAATAGATTTCCTGTTATGTGTTTATAGATTATTTGCTAGACTCAGTAAGAGAAGCGTACTCTGGTGAATGCATGTGTGTATCTGTGTGTGTGTGTGTGTGTATGTGTGCATGTGTGTGTCACTGAGTGTGTTGTGTATGTATTAGTTTCTGATTGTATTCTCTGTGCTGTTCAGGATAAGACCAGCGCCCTGAGCCTCAGTAATGTGGCAGGGGTTTTCTATATCCTGATTGGAGGACTGGGGCTGGCCATGCTGGTGGCCTTGGTCGAGTTCTGTTACAAGTCCAGAATCCAGTCTCGGAGAATGAAGGTGTGTAAAGAATAGTGTTACACATGCCCTTTATTTTAGCTCTAATGTTTTGTTCTTCTCTTGAGAATGCCATCATGTGGCAGCAGAGCAGTGTCTAAAGTTATGCAATCACGGTGAGCACAGGATCATCGCAACTGGACAAGATTGGGGAAAAAAAGAGGAGAATGAAAGAAAAGGAGAACAGGAGATGTTTTTCCAGTCTTCAACTGTCCCTTTTCAGTGAGTCAGTGCCCAGTGTTGTCTCATATTTCTATTCTTGCCTGTCAGGACTGGAACCTGATGTGGGCTGTTGTAGCCCAGCCACCTGAAGGTTCAAAGTGTCGTGCATTCTGACATGCTTTTCTGCTCACCATGATTGTAAAGAGTGGTTATTTAAGTTATCGTAGCCTTCCCGTCAGCTCGGACCAGTCTGTCCACTGGATATTTTTCATTTTCTGCACCATTCTGAGGAAATTCTAGACTGTTGTACATGAAGATCCCAGGAGATCTGCAGTTTCTGAAATACTCAAACTAGCCCGTCTGGCACCAACAACCATGCCATGGTCAAAATCTCTGAGATCACTTTTTAAATTTTTTTCCAAACTGATGTTTAATGTGAAGACTTACTGAAGCTCTTGACCTGTATCTGCATGACTTTATGCATTGCACTGCTTCCACATGACTGGCTGATTAAATAACTGCATCAGGGATACAGGTTATATCTAATAAAGTGGGCGGTAACACACACACACACACACACATATAGTAGAAAATGTCAAAATTTTACATGAAGGTTGTTCCCAGGACACCACACATAACATATCATCTCAATTATTAGTGACACAGCTGATATTTATGGAAATCCCTTTGTTGGCTCTCCTTCTAATGGCAGAGGCTATAATATTTACGAAGAGAACACATTTTAATATTAATATTTACCTTGTTAATATCAGGCTAAAATGATCTTTGTGTCGTTTCTTTTAGGAAACCTGAACATAATCTCTGGAATATGAATGAAAGAGAAATTGAGAAAGTTAGACTAGACTTCTTTACACTTTAGTACCTAGCTATATTGCTTATAAGCTAAAGGCTATTGTATTGCCAAAAACAGTAGCAAATGTTGCTAGCAAACTTGCTTACATTACACTATCTATTATAATTTGTAAAACAGTAGCCAAGGTTGATAGAAAGCTAGCTAATATTATGTTAAATATTACTGAATGTTAATTAAAACTATAAATACCAGATTTGTTAGTAAATATAAGACTATTATGATGTGTAAACAAGTAGCTAGCAAGCATTAGCCCTTCGAAAATCCCTGATTGTTGTGATAGAGAGGGATGAAGCTACAGAGTAGGGATTAGCAATGACTAAAGTGGATCCAAACAGTATAAATCTATTTTTGCCTGAATGCAAAAATCTTTTGTCTTTTTATTTTTGTCTAGGTTAAATAGCCTCTTTTAATCAGTTTATTCCAATTTATTTTCGCAAGGACACAGAATGTAAACTCTGATAATGAGCTGCAGCCAAAGTAATTCTCAAGTCACAGGCAATTCCTCCCGTTTTTTTTTTTTGGATGCCAGATATTCTTGTGAGAACGTTCAGAATAAGGATCTCCTCCAACATCCATATCTTGGATGAAGTTCATCAGTGTGAAATACACACCGTGATTATAAGAGCACGACCACCCTCCTTCTCAAGACAGGGTGTTAGTAGGAAAGAGGTAACAGTGGGCGAGTGCGATATAGACAGCCTCCCGCTGTGATTTTTTTTCCCAATCATGGTCCACACTTCCATCAAATACTTCCCAGCCATTGGCAAAAAAAAAAAAAAAAAAAAGCCACAGTGACAAATTTGGATTCAATTACCAGTGGAACCATGTGGTGAATCATAAATGTATTTTCGGCCATAAAAATGCCATTTTTTGTGTGTGTATGTAGTAGTGTCCATTTATGAAAATAGTTTCTTATTCTCTAATATTCAACAACAGCCATTGGTGGTGTGCTCAACAAATCGTTTTAATGATATGTTTTAATTTGGAGAATTTAATTATACTGCTCTATCATTAACGAGCATGTTGTCAAAGTCCATTATCGTATCCTATGTCCTCTCAGAGTCTGTCAGACACACTGTACTGGAACGTAACATCTACATAGCTGCCAGATAAGGAAATAGAAAGTGCTGGGTTTACTTTAGAGGAAAATAATCAAAGCGGACTATTTGAAGTTGACTGTTGTGATAAAAGCACAACTCTTATTCTTTTATTCCTCTTATACTATAGCAATTATACTATTACATCGTCACTAGCAAAAACAGTCATTTTCCCCACCAGTGCTTTTTTTTTTTTTTTGCATGTAATCAGATTACCGTGAATCTGCAATTCTCAGTCCTGAAAACTTTCACATGGTGGAAAACACAGTTACGGCTTTAGTTACACAGCACTGAAGACTTCTTCCATGAATGCTAAATATCTCATCACAGAAAACTTCATATCACACCATATGAACACATTGTTTAATCTGTTAAAGTGGACCGTAGTAAGTCCCTGAGTAAGTTGTTACCATAGAAACAATAACATATTAGAACAAGCAATAATAAAATAATAAAAGATTTGCCTCACAGCCGGAATTATTGTCGGAGCTGTGCTATTAACAAAAATTAATCGACACCTTGTGATCAATCAGAATTGAGATTTCAGTGCTGTGGTATAAGTGCAGAATATCGCAGTCAGAAATCGCTGCTCCTCGAAGGCCAATTGGACTGCATCAGCTGGGGAAACATTATCCTCTCTGATGCAGTGAAGTGTGCTGGATTTGAATTTGAAGCCCGACAGCCACATCATTAGCTCCTGTCTGAAGCCTACAGGGTTTCATTATGTGAAACTAATGTGGGAGTGAGTAGTTTCCTAGCTGGTGTCATTTCTTTTATTGTTCTAATTATTTTCCACCTGCTGAATTATTGTGCAAGGCCGCCATATTGACAGACGTATACGACCCAAGTGAGGCATAAATTTCCACCAGAGCTTGTGGATGTACAGTTTCGAGTGACAATTGACCCTGGCTTAGACCCTTTTTTTCTCCAATAGATATGACGCATTCACTTTAATCAAAAGATAAATCTGGATTTGGTGTAAGAATCGTGCTTGTGGTCTGTCTCTTGTAGCAAATCATCGACGCAGCAATGTTGGGCTCCAGCCTGAGCCGCATGGGCAGCGGAGGGGAGAACGGCCGTGTGGTGGCTCATGATTTTCCCAAAGCAGCACAGACTCTGCCCTGCATGGGCCAAGCAGCGGGCATGGGCATCAACACCAGCGGCATGTAGACGGACCTGCCACACTGAGGGACAGAGCAAAAAATTGGGAAGACGCATAAAAATAGAAGTGAACTTCAGCCAAAAGGACTTACTTATTACACACTCTGGACTCATTCAGAGAGAACAGAAGGGGCAGAAATCCTTTTTCTAATAGACGTTTGATGAGTTTTTTTGCTTATCTGGTGCAATAAGGAGACTGAATGGGAGTTTTTGTATGGAGCATCGTTTTTCGGGACTATAAAGCTGAGGCTCGAAAAATAGTGACACTTGCACTATGACTATGTATTTCGTTTGGTCCTGTTTGATTCGTCAGTGTCTGGATGACGACGAACCTGTTATTTTGTTTCTTGTTTACCTGCTTGTGTACATTTCCTCCCCCAAACCAAGTCCCCATGCTGTCTTTCCATCGCTGTATGAAGTATGATGCATTTGTTTGTCTCATTACACTCATTAAAGTCACCACCCAAACCTCCTCCGAAGCGCCGCAGTAAGTTACCTCCTGAAGAAAACAGGAGCTGATCGCTCGCACTTGTCATATCCTGCGCTCTGTCTCCTTCTGCCCTAGCGTACATGATGAATCACCTGCTCGCAGTCTCTGAGCTGTGATTAGATCTCAGAGAAAGAGCAATCTAGAGAGTGTGTGAAAGCGTGGGAGAGCCAGAGCCCCAGTTAAGACAAAAGACAAAGCAGAAATATATATATATATACACACAAACAGAGCCTTTGAGTTTAAATGTCCCATCCCACACCGTCTTCCACGTGTTGTTTACATTTCTTCATGCGTGAGCAAAGGTTTATGCGTGTGTCTGTCCCAGAGTGCGCTGTAAGCTATTGGAATGACGGGGCATACGGAGCATATGCTGGAGACTTGCTGAAAACGATGAAGGAAACCGGGATAAGTTGTACACTGTTGATGCAATACCTTGAAAACACATTAGAAAATACTGCCTTTAGCAACATCAGTAATCATGATTGATGTGGAGAAAGTGAGAGCTCCGTTACACTTATAATTTTATGCTCAAAAATGTTACGAATAAAACTGGACACGAAGGCTAATAGTAGTGTCCCTAGTCTTGTATTCTCCAAACCTCAAAACAAATGCATGACACTTAAGAGCTATCATTTCTCTGAAGACTTGGCCATGTTGGCCATGGTTCGAAGTGTTTGAGAATTTTGATCCTGATGAATAAAATCCTGCTATTTCCATTTCCTTGGTGTTCTAAACAGGCCAAACCGATTTAGTCAGAGAACCGTGCCGCAACGTGCTGCCTGTACTAACGCAAGAAGACCTGAACGACATTGTAAAGCACAAGAGGACATTTTGCACAGCAGCAACGTCACATCAACTTTTCAGCTAAGCATATTTGTCGGGGCTCGTGCATCAGCTACCTTCTGTATGTTTCCTCAATAAACTCTACGGCACACGGTGGAGGCGGAGTGCTCACGATACCTACAGAATACATCATTTTTTTATACCGGCACTGATTTTTAAAAAAAAAAAGAAAAGAAAGAAAGAAAGAAAGAAATACACATATAAGTATACACATTTCCACTAACAAGAAAAAAAAATATGATGTCGTACATTCGTGGTGGTTTGATAGATTGTTTTAATTTATTTTTGCTCCTGTATTTATGGTGCAATTTTTTTTTTTCCTGTATATTGTTTCTTTTTTTGTTTCGTTTCGTTTTGAAGCTGTAGTTTTCTTTTTAAATCCTTTCAGGGCTGTCTTGTAACTTTTTACACACGTCAATGTTACAAAATACCTTTCAGAAACCACGCAGGTGAGTCTGAATTCTGAAACTGTTCAAGAGAAAATATGTTGACAAGTGTTGCTCAGAAATAAACTTTTCTAAGCACCATGTGGGTTTGTGGATCAGAGGTCCTTCCCCCCCTCCCCACTCTCTCTCTCTCTCTCTCTCTCTTTCTCTCTCTCTCTCAATCTCATATTTTCACAAGTGAGGTGAATCGAATTTAAAGTGGTAATTCTTTCACAATTGCTTCTTCAAATCCTCATTTCAGATTGGATTGTGCTTGGGTGCTCAGGGTTATGCGCTTCACTCAGGCTCATTTACTCCCCATTGTGGCGTTCTGTTTTACCTCCTCCTCTCCAACAGCTCAGTCGAACAGCAGAACAGATGAATTTATCCCCACCACCTAGATGCATTCATATAAAATAACTATTTACGAGACCTTTGCGCAGCGGAGTTCTTTCGGATGCCTCTCGCAATGTGCTATCGATCTCAACAAATGCCACATTTGTTCTCTCTCTTTCATTTCCCCCACAGACCTGGCCTTTCCAGACAAGCCGCTCAGCAAAAGCAGCCCATTTTTTTCCCCCTCAAAGTCAATCACCAGAAAGTGCCCGTGGCTTTCATGTGTTTCAGTGTTCAATAACGCAGCGCTGACTGCTGGGACTAAAGCCATGCCTGTGGATGTGCATTTACCACACCGTACATGAATATACTTGGAAATATTGCTGTTTTGACACACCTACAATATTGCTCTGCCTGAAGCTAACGAGTGAATACATCTTTTTTTTTTTGCTCCCGCCATCGCACTGGTGTGGGGTTCACTAAGGTGTGAAATTTGATTGTGAAGATGATATTTCATCAGTCAAACGACACACAGGCTTCCATTACACTCAAGAGAAATGTGTCAGACCAGCTGTGAAAAAAAAACACATCTGGCACTCTTTTCATTGGTCTGGAAAAAATAAAACTCAACTGGACGTGCTGTTCCAGGAAAATAATCGACACAGTGTTGTGAACATGAAGCAGAGGGTCATTACCACATCGAAGTTGATTATTTTCCAATAACAGAAAGTAACTTCTCTTAAACCACAACGCTTTATAGTTGTATGCAAAAGTTTGGGCACCCCTGGCAGAATGACATATATTATTGATTTTTGAAGTTAACAAAAATCAGTGCAGTCCCAAGCCTAGATAAAATTGGAGAGGGTTGCATCAGGAAGGGCATAAAAACTGTGCCAAATCAAATATATCAAATATACTGACCAATGATCCACTGTGTCAACTCCTAAAAGAACAACAACAAGTAATTTTAATAAAAATTAGCATAAATGTAGCAAAGGTTTGGACACCCTTCCAGTTGTAAAGTCTCACAATTAAAATTGTTAAATCGTTATGCCTTAATTATCATATGGTTAGGCAGGGCAAGAATTGCCAGTAGGAATACTGTGTAAGGAGTGTAATAAATTCTGAAAATGAAGTTAATTGATGCCTATAAAGTAGAGGAAGGTTATAAAATGATATGAAAGCAATTCTAGCTCACTATTTCCACCTGGAAGACCAAGAAAACTTGTGGATAGAACTGTCCGGAAGCTGGCTGAAAGGCAAATGACACTAAGGACATTGCAAGGAGGTTTAGCTGGTGGTGCACTGGTCTACTCTGCAGCGTTGTTTACACAAACATGATCTGTATGGAAGAGTCATCAGAAGGGAACCTTACCTGCAAGTAAAAAGTGAAGGTCTAATGTATGTAAAACAATATCTAAATAAGCCAGAGGCATTTTGGAAACAAGTAGTATGGACTGATGAATTAAAAATGGAACCAAAGGTATGCTGAGAGAAAAAAGGAGCAGCATTTGATGAAAAGAACACCTTGCCAACTGTTAAGCACGGGGGTGGATCTATTATGCTTGGGGGTTGTGTGATAGCCAGCGGCACAGGAGACACTGCATGGATAAATAGAAGAACAGTTTCCTGTAAATATCAACAAATTCTGGAAGCTTTTGTTAAGAGACTGAATCTCAAAAGAGACTGGTTTCTACAACAGGACAATGATTCATAACACTGAAAAAAACACTATGAACTACTGGGGCAGTCGTGGCCTAATGGTCCGAGAGTCAGACTTGTAACCCAAAGGTGAACCCGAAGGTCGTGGGTTGGAGTCTTGGGTCTGGCAGGGATTGTAGGTGGGGGGAGTGAATGACCAGCGCTCTCTGCCACCCTCAATACCACGACTGAGGTGAGACCCTTGAGCAAGGCACCGATCCCCCAACTGCTAACATAGCCACAGCTAAAATGGCTGCCCACTGCTCTGGGTGTGTGTGTTCACTACTGTGTGTGTGCACTTGGATGGGTTACATGCAGAGCACAAATTCCGAGTATGGGTCACCATACTTGGCCACAAAAGTCACTTCACTTCACTTCACTTCACTTCAAGAAATGCACGCTGAAGCTTTTAGAATGGCCTTCACAGCCCCTTGACTTGAACAACATTGAAAATACGTATGTAGATCTTAAAAATGCTGTGCATGCAAGACAGCCCAGGAATATCTCAGAACTTGAAGCATTCTGCATGGAAGAGTGGGTTAAAAATTTTGGCTGGCTACTAAGCTGTCATATCAACCAAAGGGGGTGTTATTAAGTACTGACTTAGTAGGGTGTCCAAACATTTGCACATGCTACAAATACTGTTTTATTTTTATTTTTGTTTTTTAAGTTCAGCAAACTTAAAAATATATTTTGGAGCAGAGGATGTTTTTACTTTTTTCACTTCAAAAATCTACAAAATATGTAATTAGGCTAGGGGTGCCCAAACTTTTTGTTATGTCTTAAACAATTAATGAAAGGAAGAACCTGGAGGAAACCCACTGGGAAAACATGCCATAATGGTGAATCCTGTTTTATTTGTTTACTAAATGATACACTTTAGACAACAAGTGAGCACTACGTGACAAAAACCCCTCACTGGATTCAGTTTAGGAGCTTCCTACTAAAGTCTACATGTCCTTTATCTCAGAGTCAGACTCGCCATCTGGCAGCAGCATGTACTTTCAGTTCACAAGAGCCTTCCTTCATATCATCCAGGGTCAAGTTGAAACAGTCGTAACGTGTGGCGTAATTGGGAGCTATAATCCACAGAGACGTGCTGTGCAGGGGTGACAGCGATAAAGTAATTAAGCTCCATACTTTCATTACACACCCAGTACTTTCATTAAAAACTTTGCAAAAACTGCTTGCGTCGTGCCACGAAGAGGAGTGAGGACAATGAATTGTGTAGTGTATATCTCTTTATGGGATCAAAGGGGACAAAAGCACTGCTAAGAGAAATATTCAGCATGTTATTGGGTTATAAAGAATACACATAACATTTTTTTAGAGAAGCCTAGACAGAATGTACGATCACACAGAAGCTACAAAAGCTTTAGTAAAAAAAAAAAACTACCATGGTCCATTGCTGCATTTCTCTGCAACCAGCTGACCCATGGTCTCCATAGTTACTGTAAAAGGAGCTCTGGAAATAAAACCGCTCGACCATTGTGAAGTGCTTTGTGAGCTCCGCTAGACTGTTTTTTCGCCCTGTTGCATACACAATAGGCTGCGTTTCACAACATCTAGCCTTTCTGAGTCATTTACAAAGCGAACAAAAGTTAAAACATGTCAGACGTACCACCGATAAGCGAATATAAATGTCATTAGCCGAGTCCATCTTTCCAACTGGATAAATGGTGCAGCAGGATGTTGGATTAAGTTTATCAGCAAGCAAGAGGAAACGCTTCATGTGAAGCCTGAGGAGATATTGAACCCGGCAAATGGTTGCCCCCCTCATGCTGGGGCTGATGAAAACACTTACAGAGCAGCATGTTCCTCCATATGCCCGTCATCTCATCTTCACTGAGCGTTCAGCATCACAGAACACCACTCGGTGATTTATATTCACCATGGGTCCCAAAACGATGTGAGACGTACTTGATGTTTTGTTCGAAGTCATCTCCGCTGCCATTTTAATGCTTTATTGCGGCACTGTGCGTGAAAAGCAGAGCAATTAGAACAATGCTGTGAACGTTTCTCCAGTATTCGACGGTTCTGCTTTGTTTTTTCTTTTTGAGCCAAATAAAATATCTGCATGACATCTTTTAGTACGATTGTCAACCTGACAAAAATGGGGAAACTGTTAGAATGGTAAAACCTGAGATTATATACTAGAGATGCATCAATCCCATCTTTTTCTAGTATAAATATGTTACTGATATGAGAGCTATGAGTATCGACCAATTCTGGCATTGCATACTGAAACTAAGTCTTTATAGCTGGGTTGTTGTGCATTCTGTGATGCTTTTCTGTTCACCACGGTTGTAAAGAGTGGTTATTTGTGTTACTGTAGTCTTCAAGCCAGCTCGAACCAGTCTGGCCATTCTTCTTTCTCTCTCTCTTTTTTTTTTTTAGAAATTCCAAATGCAAACACAGAAATGATCACAGAAATTCATATAAAATTCTCTGCTCAATTCTCTCTGGAGGCATTTTTTCTAGTCCAACATATGGGGGATTAATTAACAAACAAACAAACAAAAAAGATTCAGACAGAGTACAGTCAAATCTCCTGTTCCTTTCTGTGGGCAGATCAGTGAACGGCTGTGTGTGCAAAGCTTATTTCTTTTCTACCCTTACAGAGATATGAGCCAATTGCAACATCATCATCTTTCGGCTCCTTTCCTTCTGTCACCATTGAGTCACAGCACAATATTGTGAAGGCTTCTCCTGACGTTTTTTACTCATACTGTGTGCTGCAGAATGCCATGCTTCCAGCAGCTCGGATGCTCGATGTGAAGCTCTCTTTGCTCTCTTTACAGCCACTGAGCTCAAAAGAGATGCTGCTCTTTAGCTGCCCTCCCAGTTTGCCAGCAACTTCACTGTTCCGAAAGCAGAACGCCCGTCCTCCCATTTGCGCTTTTTTTTCCTTTTCAGTTCTCCCAAAACGGTTGCCATGCCAACCCCAGCCAATACACTGCTTTGCCTTCAACTTTGGAGTGCTGCAGTGGCGCATCTCGAGCTTCCTGTTAGCTAAAACAGGGCAGCTGTACTGCAGTCCATTCATGCTGGTAGGGAAACAGCTGCGCTTTTAAGGCATCTGTTTACCCACGATCACTCAGAGTATCTGCAGTCAGACTGTTGGATTTTAATCCCCATGTTAGAGTTTTCACCACAGACTCAGTTGATGAAGGACTTGATAATAGCCTAATGAGCTTATACAACCTAGCACAGGTGCTAATGATCACGGTATGTGTGCAGTTCATTGGGTTTTAAATTCTATTTTTAAATCCCAATTTATACTTAGTTAATGGAACATGTGAGACAAGTTAGTTCTTCTTATCGTGAGACAAGTTAGTTCTTGTTATCACTTATGTTATAGCAGCTATGAAATCGTTTGCTTACCAGCATTCTTTTTCTCTTTCTTGAAGTTAAACGAGACAAAAATACAGCTAAATACATCTAATATAGAGGAACATCCATGAGACAAGTTAGTTCCTGTTGTCCCTTAAAGTCGTTCCGTCACCAGCCTCTTTTTTCCTCTCTCTTGAAGATAATTAAATATAAAAAGGCAATGAGAAACAAGAAAAAGAAAAGCTTGAAGACTCTCCCATGGCAGAAAACTTTCTGATTGTTACAAAGCCCTGACACTGGAGATTCCCTCCATGTTAAATGTTCAATGATGATACATTTACCTGTGTTAAATAACAACACATATTTTCATCCATTTATTATTAGTCTTAGATTAGATTAGATGTGTAGCGCCACCATACAGCCTGTGTGAATTAGCTGTTACTATATAAACAATAATTAAAAGAAATGCTGTTATAGAAAATGAAACACCTTCTCACCAATCAGATTTGAGAATTCTGTAGTTCTGGGGTCTAAGCAAATTTAGTCTGTAATGAACGCTACCCAGGCATACCAGCTATTGGGAGTACAGAATTCAAACCAAAAAGCAGTGATAATTAAACCAGTCCTCATCTGGGTGTCATCCAAGTCATTGAAGACAATGATGAAGATTGATTAGCGCAGCCATTTGGGCTGACTTTGAAAACTTGGGCCAATTATAACAGTGTTTGGATGCTTACCGCTTCTTGATCATTAGATCAAGTGGAAAGCGACTGAGGAATAATGCCACTACACAGGCTGCCCTTGTGGCAGGGTGTAGATTGTTTTTTTAGTGTGTGTGTGTGTGTGTGTGTGTGTGTGGGAGGTGATGAGCATGAGCGCGACTTGGCTCTGAATGATCACTGTAATTAGTGCAGCACACACTCCGAACAAAAGGCATCTCTGAAATAGTGCATGAGCAGACATATGAACGCAACACATTTCTGACTCGGTGGTTGAATGCAACACTTTTCTCTTTCTAGAAATTGGAGGAGGCAGTTTGAGTTTGAGGCCTCCACATTGTTGTCGAGGACATATTTGACAGAGAACTGGCAGAACAACAAACTGAAGTGCCACGACACCAACAAACTGTCAGCGAGAACATCGATTTTTCAGACCTTCCATAAACTTTTAACCATGTCAGGCTTTAAAACCGTTCAAAAGCAAACCTTCAGGTGGCCCAGAGGTGGTATTTCCAATTAATTTATGTAAGCTCATCTTAATACTCAGCTGGAGCTGGTCAAGTGAGGTTTAGAGGGAACAAATCACTACTGCTTTGGTTTAAATTGGAGAGACAGCTCTTATTATTTTCTAAGAAACAATGGATGATCAGAGAAAACAAAGTTTGTCTTGATATGTCTTCAGAGCACAGACCTACCAGTTGACGAGTATTAATTTTTATATAGTGGTATGTGCTGCCATCTTTAGGATATTTATGGAAATGTATTTACTCTACTGACTTACCATTGTCTAACATTTTTAATTTACACAATTTTACAGAGAGGGGCACAGTGGCTTAGTATGTTTACCTCACACCTCCAGGGATGGGGGTTCAAATCTCATGTCCTCCCTGTGCCTTGGGGGTTTCCTCCCCTGAGTCCAAAGTCATGTGTTGTAGGCAGATTGGCATTTCCAAATTGTCCATAGTGTGTGTATGATTGTGCCCTGCTTTGGGTTGGTACCCCAACCTCCCTGGGATACGCTTCAGGCTCCCGCACAACCCTGTGTAGGATAAGCAGTACAGAGGATGATGGATTTTTACAGATACAGATGTATGTTTTGTATCAAATATCACATGACTACAGAATTTTTATTGTTTTTTTTAAAAAACGTATTATTAAGTTTAATACTTTGCTGGTCTTATATCACAATATTCACAATGCTTCGAGTACTCACTGAGCACTTTTTTACACCTTTAAATAATTTTTTAAAAATCTTAAACCATATAATTCTTATTTATTTTACTTTCTTAACTTACCTTAGATGTATTTAATGTTTTTGTTTACCATTTTAAAAGTAATATATATATATATATATATATATATATATATATATATATATATATATATATATATATGTGTGTGTGTGTGTGTG
>CM074959.1:4208487-4236263 GCA_037577455.1 Pangasius macronema | reverse complement strand
TTTTTTTTTTTAACTAAACCCTTATACTTTCCTAACATTGTAGTGATATCAGAGGTGTGTTCTCTGAGAGGTGATTTGTGATGCAGCTTCTGCTGAGGATCATCCTCGATGAGGCAGAACACTTGGATTTGTAGTATATATTTAATTTTAGATGCAATATCTTTTCAGGATTTTTAGGGCTTCTTTAATGGTGTTACATTTACTGTAACATTGCATATATGGACGTCTTTTAATGCTGGTGTTTATGCAACTTTTTCTATTCATGGACTAGATGGTTTAGACAGACGTTCGCACAACTTAGCAGCAGCGTGCACTTTTGGCGGCTTGTCCACAGAGCACATTTGTCAAAGCAATTTGATGCAAATCTGCCCATTCAGTTGCTGCTCCTCTTCACTTGCATGTAAGGAAATCTTCCTGGAAGCAAAGTGCATGGTTCAGGTCAAAACCATTTCAAATGCTTATTTGAAACTGTTGAAACTGAAGCCTTGGAGCATGAATATATCAAGGTAGTATATTACTATAGTAGTATTTTGGGTATCATTTCCTAAAACTGCTGAATATTTTCTGGCACTTGTTGTATTGCTCGGGTTTGCCTTTGAAACTTGTACAAAACATTTTGTGGTTTAGGCAGGCACAATGCAGCGCAAGGTGTGTCGGATTTTAAAATGTGAAATTTGTTTCAGAAACTGTGAAAACCGTAAAGAAGCTGAAGACATGATGCATCAGCTGCTGAACGTGGCTGAGGCTGATGACTGTCAATGACCCATGCAAATGTTTTTCTATTAAACAATATGCAAACAATGACCAACGTTTTTCTATTAAACAATATTTTGTTAACAGTTGTCTCCAACGTTTCCACAGGACACAAGGCAGGAAGTCTCTACTCTCAGGTACAGATATAGTAGTGTCTACACGAAAAAGATATGGACAAAGAATAAAAGTAATATCCTGAACAAATATGTATCATAACCTAATCTCTAACCAACCATGGCTAAAAAGGGCCTCCTGCTACACTCACTGTACTATAAGATGTGTGTGTTTTTCCCCTCGAGTAGGTTCTGTGACTTTAGCAACGAAGCAATACATCAGCCTAATGTCGCCTATGTTTATAATAGACAAATACAGCCCTTAAGTTAAATTCAAACCTGAAGTTAAATAAGCGGATTCCATAATTATGATGATGAAATAAAAGCACTTCTCAGTAGCTTGCAGTTTTGGAGATGAAATGTTGTTATACACACCACATGCCACTAGGCTGCACTATATCTATCCTATCAATAAACATGCATTCAGAAGTTAAAACAAATTTTAGTGATGTTATTTTAATTATAACTACCGACATAAATAGAGGTATGACCCATACTTTATAGCGTAATAGTATGACTAATTGGTGCAGTATTTATCCTTCTCCTAATTATCCTTATTCCTGGGAAAAGGTAGCGATTGTTGGCTGCACTGATGTCATTGCTAGCACTGTAACAATGTAAACAATCTCAAAAATAAATAATAAAAGTAAGGTTTCAATGTTAGCTTCTTAAAAAAAAGAGTGAGAGCTTCATTTCTCCCTCACCATTTTCCAGGAATGTTCAATATCATAATAATGTGATTTTAAACAATGCATTGCAGTGGCTTAGTGGTTAGCACTGCTGCCTTACACCTCATGGGTTGGGGTTTGATTCCCACCTCTGCCCTGTGTGTTCCTCTGGGTACTCCGGTTTCCTCCCCCATTCAAAGACAAGTGCTGTAGGCGGATTGGCGTCTCCAAGTTGTCCATGGTGTGCGATTGTGGCTTGCAATGGGTTGGCACCACGTCCTGGGTGTCGCGTGTCCTGAGTCCCCTGGGACAGGGTCCAGGTTACCCCATGACCCTGTGAAGAAGTGGTAGAGAGGATGGATGGATGGATTGACCAACATTTTACACAAGGGTTCTTTTGTCTCTCATGTAAAAAAAAGGAGAATATATCGGTTTTTATTGACCATCAAATCTATAAAAACATGCTGAGGTAAGTTTGGTAAATTTGCGAGTTATTTGTTTTCATTGCTAAAGCCGCTTTCAGCAGGGTTATTAAACAGCAGACCCAATTGTTAGTGAAGTACATAATGAAGCAATTTTTAAAATTAAATATACACTTGAGTACTTGAGTATGAATAAATATTTATACTCTTTGTCTTTCAATTGGTTCCATTCTTCATACCTTTAAGGTTGTGATATGCCTGATGACCCTGTTCAAAAAGCTAATTAAAACTACAACAGTGATGCTTATGGTCCACTTATGGATTGCAAATTCATGTTTTCAGATGAAATGATACATATTAAATGTACAAAGTCCTAGAAGGATGAAACTGCGATCCCCAATGCCACCAGTAGGTGTCAGACTCTTCATACAAATTCTGCATGTAAGCGCCTGCTGTTCTATTACTTTACGTCTGTTTGTAATAAAACCCCACAGAAGATACACGCCATATGCTAATTGTGCTTCTTTGGCTGAACAGTAGTAATAGAGAACAGCAAGACATGTTTGGGGATTTTGGAGAGTTGATGAAGTAGAAAGTGAATGGATAGGCGTTGCAGCCTTCAACCTTTTCGATTTTGCAGCATTATACGTAATCAATTCAAAATCAATTCACCGTTAAGGTGATTTCTTTCATCGCTTACAAGTGATGCTTCTTTGCTTTAGAGGAACACATTGTCCTTTAAATTGCTTTTTGTTTTTTTCCGTTCAAGTTCTGTCAGAGTGCTTTGAATCGCAAAGGTTAAGTCATGAAATATTCATTGCTGAACTTCAGTGCAGAATGATGCTTTTGTTTTTTTCTACTTCTCAAACATGAAGCGAGAAAATTAAATCATTTGCAAATACAATGAATGAATACTTTTTGAATACTATTACTAACCGGAATACTGTATTTTCACTGAGGATAATATTTGCACATGCAAATATTAGTAGTGATTAATCTTTTCTCATCTTTAACATGTCAGACAGCATAGACAGGTTTTTCCGTGTTGGTTAAAGATAGCTGTGAGCTGTTCGGGTTTTAGCCTGGCTTGTAGTAAACCAGTCAGCTCAGTGGTCTGCTCGTGTAATGATTAGATTTCTAAAGAGCTCTCAGCCTCCTAATTAACAGCCATGGCATTTGTGATAAATGTCAAGTGTTTGTTTCAATCACATGCCTCTTTGTCCAGTCACTAAAACCCAACATGAGAGAAGAAGAAGAAGGAGTGGAAGAATAGATTACAGGAAAGCATGAATAACCAAAAAAAAAGTGAATGGTGGTGGAGTCAAGAGCTTAAATTAGAGGGATGAGAAACTGAAGGAGCTATCCCGCTGTTATTGGAGAGGAAGACGGTACAGGTGGTTACTATGAAGCTAATGTAGTCATGTTGTAGAATAATGAATTTCTGTCCTACCCAGCATGCAATATCCTGGTAGGAGGCACGTAATGGACTTCCCGCCAAGGTCTGAAGTGCAAAATGCATTAGGTGTGACATCGGTCTTTAATGAATAGGCCTCTCACTTTTCTTTCTCGCCCCTCTTGAATTATTGCTTACCACGGGGGGTACAGGGGGTGCAGGGGTGCATACAGCCTTGTAAATCCTCCAACCTTTAAAATAAAGAATAGTGTACCTTAATTTGCCTGAAAAATGAATAATCATTAAAATCTTTCATGGATCACATTTAAATAGTATGTACAATCCGGATACAAATGATTTCCCAGGAATTTCCCAGGTGAGTCCATGCTTGGGGTGTCACTGAGCCTTTGTAACTCTGAAAATGCAACCCTGTTACCCAAATTTAGATTGAAATTAATTTGAAGTAATTCATTAGAATGGCTTTAGTGTCCTCATATCAATAGCATAGATGCTAGTTAAACAAATTTTGTGGATTTGATAATTCTATGCTGAAAAACTTGTTACTCAATTAAGAGTAGTTGCAAAAAGATGTTTCCTTTTTTTTAATGTTTGCACGTTGTCTTATATTAAAAATTTAAAATAATTTGCATTTTTAAAAATGACTTTGTAAGTGATTGTCACAGTATTACTAAAAGTACTGGGAGGGGGGGATTAGAGAACGTTTCCTCTTCCCATGATCTTAAGGAAATTCACACTTTCTTAAAGGGGAATGTGTTCAGGATAACAGGGTTGAGTGAATGTTGTGCAACTAATATGTACATTTCACATAACCTGTAATGGAAGACTCATGGGAAAAAAGATGTTTCAAGCACAAGTTTAATTGATTCACAATCCTGAATGATCGTTTTAATGATTATATTTAAAGGTAAAGTGTGGTTATAGTGGGCTGGGACATGCAAAAAATGTGGTTTTATGAATATTTTGTCTTTCAGCTTTATATAAATTTGTTACGGTAATATCAGTGGGACACAAACAGCATCCCAGTTGTTGAATCACCCTCCTACACGTTATAGTAAAGTTTAAATAACTTAATCTCACTGATCTAAATGATGCTGTTGTAAGTCACAGCTGGTACACCATGCTGGAGGCTGGAGTCCCACCACAACACCTCACCTGCCTACAGGGTCTTTCCCCAATGCTCTGCCATTGGCTACAGTTGGGTTTTTGCCAATGTTTTTTTGGCAGTTCTTGGACTAATTTTTGGCGCAATGCTGGCTTGCTGCTGAGTGTTTGGCCATGCCTCCTGTGGCGGTGAATCTGCTGATCGCAGGCCTTTTTGGGGTGTATGATTTCCACTAGGATTACATGCTGGTTAAATCCCTGGCGTGGCACTGTAGAACTGCATGATGCCTCTGATGCATTTATCCATCCTACGGAGGTTTCATAACTTTCTACTTTTTCATTTTGGTCTGTACTTAAAAAAATGTTAAATAAAAGTGCTGTGAATTTTGCTGTCTTGTCTCCCTATGCCATATGATGTGTAGTTATGCACTGATCACTATAAAGATTGGAACTTTACCTTATCTAGTTTTGGTGAGTCCCATGTGCCCATAGTAACCTCAGATTCTTGTTCTTGGCTGACAGGAATGGAACCTGATGTGATCCTCTCCTGTTGTAAGCCCATTTGCCTTAAAGTGATGTGTGTTCTGAGCTGCTTTTCTGCTCACCATGGTTGTAAAGAGTGGTTATTTGAGTTACAGTAGCCCTCCTGTCAGCTTGAGCCAGTCTGGCCATTCTCTTCTGACGTCTCTCATCATCAAGGTATGTCTCCCTGTAGATCTGCCGCTCACTAGCCGCTTTTATTTCCCCGTACCATTCTGTGGAGACTTTTGTGTGAAAATCTGAAATATTCAAACCAGCCCACCAAGCACCAACAACCAAGCCAATGTTGAAAGCCACTGAGATCACTTTTTTCCCCAATTCTGATGTTTGATGTGAACATTAACTGAAGCTCCTGACCTATAGCTGCAAGATTTTATGCACTGCCATGCTGCAACATGATTGGCTGATTGGATTGCATGAATGTACAGGTGTACAAGTGTTTGTAATAAAGTGGTCGGTGAGTGTATTTTTTGCTATGAAATGGACATACAGTGGCATGAATTCATGTTCCTTTATGAATTCCCTGGCTTTCATCCATCATAGCAGAAAAGAGAACAGCTCTTGTGAAGACTTTGCTGTATCTTTATCTAATCCTCTATTTAATATTACTTAATCTGTGTTGTCACTCAGGCTATTGCTGGTAGCTGCATGCTTGCATGTTCATTGAGGAAATCACTTCTCTCTCATAAATCAACAGTCTATAATTAAGCATCTTGGCTGGTAAGTATTTGGACATTCAGAAACTGTTAGAACTCAGCCATGTGCTGGTCCCCAAAGATTTTTTTTTTCCCTGTGAATGATGAATGATGTGAAAGCCTGGAAGGCTGTGTGTTTCCATTGACTGCTTGTCTTGTTAACCAGGCCTTGTTGCTTCAAAGCTGAAATCTGTAAGCTCAACAAAAAGGGTCTAATTAGAGATAAGGGAAAACAACACTGCTGCTATCATAAATTACCCCCACTGCTCTCTAGCGTAGCATGCATACCATCTTTCTGCTCCCTCTTTCTCCGTTCTCTCTCCACAATGCTTTCTTAGTCTGTTAACGCAGGAAGACTGAGCGGTAAATTAAATTAATGTTAGCCTTTTCTCAATCATTCATCATTTCCAATAAAATGATTAGAGCTGTTGTAAGTACATCGTTAAAACCGAAAGCATAAAAGGCCCATTAAAAAGTCATTAAGGGCAGCTTAGCATGAAGGTCTACCCTGTTGGGCTTTTAGCCAGCCAAGATGTAGGGGCTCTATTTTATGGACATCATTTGAAATGTGGACCTGTAATTACAAGCTGAATAAATAGGATGGCAAAACAGACTGAAAACAAAAGGACGGTAGTGAATTGGCAGGAAATGGCTTAAGGAGTTGGAGGTGTTAGGTTCAGTGGAGCAGAATTGTGTTTGAGCAGGGCAGACATAGCAAAAAGACCCTTGTATGTACAGATATTTAGCTTAAAAATAGATTCTCCATATGCTCATGTTCAAAATGGTTTATCAGAATTGTTTTGAGAAGGCTCTACTTTGGAGGCAGGCAGTAAATCATCAGTTCAAACTGCCAAAATTTTGAAGTTTACTCTTTAAAAATGGCATTCATCCCCTAGCTACTGACAATCCTTCAGGTGTTCGTAGCTAGCCTGGTTAGAAGGCAAACTTTGTGCTCTTTCATAAGTCATTTAATTTTGATTCACTATAAAACTTAAGTAAGTTCTTTTTAAGTGGTGTATGTTTGGTTTATATTAGTGGGACTACAATAGAAATCTGCTCAGAAAGCTAACTAGCTCCATAATATATAAACCATAAACTCTTTTATTCACTAATCTTATTAGCTAGCTGGCTATTTGGTGTTAGCTTGAAACGTTCTTGATAACCTCCATGTTTGCTGCTTTGTAGTAGCTATGATAAACAAGAAAACTGCCCAGAAATCTAAATATTTCCATAATATATAAACCATAAATTCTATTCATCGTTAATATGTTTAGCTCACTTTGTAGCTAGCAGCCTAGTTGGTGTTAGTTTGAAACTTTCTTGATAACTAGCATGTTTGCTTGCTTTACGGTAATTATTTTAAACCAGAAAACTGCCCAGAATACTAGCTGGCTCAACAATGTATATAAACCATAATTAAAAAAAAAAAATCTGTTAGCTTGTTAGCTAGCTTGGTAACTAGCTTGAAACTTTCTTGATAACTAGCATGAATGTTTGCTTTATATTTTATATACAAGAAAACTGCACAGAAAGCTTGCTAGCTCTATAATGTATATAAACTACGATAAACTTTTTTATTTCTACACATACTTAGTTCATTAGCTAGCTTGGTAGCTAGCTGGCTAGTTGGTGTTAGCTTGAAACATTCTTGATAACTAGCATGTTTTTTGTTGCTTTTTATTACTTATTTGAAATCAGAAAACTGCCCAGAAATCCAGCTAACTCTATTAACTCGCTCTATAAACTATTTAACTATTCAGTAATATAACCTCTGTATGCTTCAGGGGTGCTGATTGCTGATTGCTGGTCAGATTCATTTTCTATAACAGCACAGCTTATATAGTAGTTCTGGATGTAAGCTTTTTATATTATACCACTTATTTCTATTATCTTATTGTTTCTATAGTAACAGCTTACATTGACACTACATGGTGACAGTCATAGGAAAAGCTTTTTCAGACACCCATAACATTAAATGCAACTATACATAAATAGAAAGTATGTAAAAATAAAAATATTGTGATTGCTTGCAAGTTGCTGTTGTGTAAGAAGGATAAAACACTTCTGAATGTGCTGTTATTGGAAAAGAATCGACTTTGTGTCAAACCACACCACCCCGTCATTGATGATTTTCCTATTACAGTGTGCCTTGTAATGGTTTAATTGTTACTTTTTACTACACTCCTAAATATTTTATGTAGCACGCTCTTTTACTGGGAAAATACTCTTGTCTTTTGGGATACTGCTTAGAAACGTCCTCCAGAGGGACAAATTCTAGTTTTTCTTGGAGTGTACTTGTTCTTTCAGTATTTTTTGTTTTCTTCCTTTTTTTTGGGCAAGCAGGTGAAGTGTAGTGAGGTGTTTTTGTGTTTTTGTTTGGTTCCTGTTTCCGGAAAGAGCCCACTGTAGAACAGTGCACTGTAATGGTAATTCTATGAGGAGGCAGGGTCTTAATGAGAAGCAGGGTTGTTAAAGACATAAGCACCTTGATGAGTTATTTCATCTCTTATTTAGCATGAACCCAGCTCTGTGATTGCCTTTTTAATTAGACTGCAGATGGTGGAGTTGTTATATTATCAGGGGCCTCGTGGGAAGCTTATTTAACGCAAGCTTGTGCAGCTTTCCTTTCAAAATGCTTGGCTCTGCTAGCTTTTGCACTGTATTATATCCAAATCTCTATCTGAGCATATTTTTTCCCCCAGCAAAAAGAATTTTTAGGTTTGAGAGTGTTAATTTGACAATGTCTAAATTTCACAGGGAAAATGATAATGAGAATTTGGGATACATGAGAGCTCAGAAATGTGCCTATAGTACCTATAAGGACTGGAAAAAAATTCAGCATTATGATAAGTGTGTGGCCATTTCCCTTTTAATCTAAGGCCAGTTTCATCCTGTCTTCATTCTAGATTACTGTTTTAGCCTTTATGAAACAGTAGGGGGTGCTGTGGTCATCTTATTACAGAAGGAGAGAAGACTCAGAAGCAGTTCTTGTGCACCTTCAAAAAAAAAAAAAAAAACTTTCTCGAATCTCCACTTTCGTAGGAATGACAGCGTGCCGACGACATGAGTCAGTGCGCTTCCTAATTGGAAAAAAGGCTTAAAACGGGTAACAGGTTCATTATGTGATTCCATCTTAAGACCTTTAATAAACAATTAAGGGTGCAATAGAGTGGTTAATTTGATAAGGCGATGATAAACAATTTCATTTCTTTGGCTTGCCATTCATCAGGATCTCGTGGGAGGCTGATATAAAGCAAGGCGCTTGTTTTCCCACTGATCCCCAAGAGGTCAGACATCAATCAAAGTCCCAGCTACTCAGAGCCAGTGTTTAATTACTATACAGTAAGATTACCTGCAAGCACCGCTGGAACTTCAGCGTGCCTGTGGTTTAAAATAAAAAGGGATTTGTATTAATTTCAGGCTCAGTTGCACACCACAAATGGAACAGTTATTGGTTACACTTCAGTGCCAGTAGTCAGGTATACCTGTTCTGTTGTTGTGTTGGAGGCCTTCATTATTTCCTTTGATGTTTCAATCTGTTTTGAGTGAATTTGGGAATTGGAAAAGTAACTTCTTCCAAATTAGAGCTGCCACAATGCCTTCACACTTACAGCAATTCCCTGTTAAGAGCTATTCCTGAACAGCTTTCTAATTACTGAATAAACTGTCTGAATAAAAGAAAGGCATATTCCCATGTGGTAAATAAGAGCTCTTCAAGCACATTTAGATATCTTCGTATATACTTCTTGACGCGTACTACAGAACTTAGAGCCCGTCTCATCAGATATCTGTGTAAGAAAAGGTGAAAGGTGATTCTTAGATTCATTTCGATTCTCTTTTTGGACGATTCTGCATTGATGGACTGATCCCAGTAATCAGATTAAAAATAAATCAGTTCAAATCAATGTGAAGCAAAGCTGAAATAATATAAATACTAATTTATTTATTATACCACAACTCGAGACCAGTTAGGCATAGACTAGCAAGTTAGAGGTGTAAAGATCACATGATTTGGATTAGTACTTTGATTCAAAATGCAATGATTGTAATAAATCGAGGCAACAATCATAAATCAGCAAGGTGATTTGTGTGTAACTGTGATACATACTGTAAAATAGAGAAGGACTATGTCAAAAAGCATTCACTAATTTACAACAAGCCTGCCTCAGATTCTGAACAAAGTTGGTCAAATCAAATCTTATGGAGCTGTACTGTAGCAGATTCAGTGGTATAGGCAAATGAATCTTTCCTTTAAGAATCGCAATATCATCATATTGTATTGTGTGGAAGCTCAGATCTGCGTCTCCACCAAGTGTGACCATATTGTGGATTTTATTAATTCAACACACACACACACACACACACACACACACACACAAATGGACAGGAGTGTGCAAGCTATGTCTTAGAGACAAAGAGTATTTCGGATACCAAGATAAAGTGTTTCGGAAATACAACAAACATACGAAATCATCGCGTTTCAAGATGGTCAAGAGTTGGAGCTAAAATGGTCTTCTGCTGTTCCTGTTCAACAAAGAACCTTCACGAAGGGGCATTGTGACCAAAGACAGCTGATGACAAAGATCTGCCAGTCACAGAAGTGTATCATTAAAATCTCAGTGTATGTGCTGCTACAACTCTTGTCTTTAAGCCTCCAATAAGAGTGGAGCTTTGGATGATGGGAAACTCATGGGACAGCTACAAATGGTGATGCTGAAATGTGAACGAAACATGCTAATGAAGCTCGTTTTGAAAAAGTTTCTGTTTATGAGACCCTGTTTACCACACGATGCCAGATCTCACTGTCTGATGACTTAAGCATAAAGGAGGCATTTTCTTTTATCATCTAGATTACCTTAAATTTATAATCTGAAATGTTACTGCACTGTCTGTTATAGAATCCATCCAAGATTTTATTAGGATCATCTCATACAGTGCGACAAATAATAATATTAAACGACGGCTGAGATTTCAGTCTCAGCTTACACTGTTGTTGAAAGCCTGGGCTTCTGCTCAGTACTGCACATACTGGAGCCAGTTTTACTTTATGCTTTAAAAAAAAAAGTGGTCACAGCTATAGTGTAGAATCGAGATGCATCAAGAATGATTTCATGATCGTGTTGAAACCTGGTGCGGGGTGTCTCTCATGGGGGTCTCAAGATTCCCTAATGCAGCACCAAGTGCTCTCACAATCCCTGATGGCGCATGTAGGATTGCTGTTAATATAAGATGAAAGAAGATATGATGGGAGCTACGTGATGCTGTAGTGGTTTCCTTCAGCATTCTGGGCACAGCAGAGCGTCCACATGCTGCTTACTATAGTGGCTCCCTAGAACTACTCTCCGCAAAACAAACGAAGCATCTCGTGACCTGTGCCACGGCCATAATATCATTTCCGGTGGGTACATGTTTTCCACCCCCCAAGTGCTGCTGTAAGGTGGTTAAATAAAACATTGCTGAAAATATTAATGTTTCATCATGGCTCTGTCCCTGCAGCATCGCCTCGGCTCTGTCTGACTCTGCGGAGCTTTCAAATTTATAGAGGGCCAAGATAGCCCAGGATGCAGCGTAATGGAGGGAGCCTGGATTTAACATGTCGAGATTTATTAATGATTGCTGTCTGCAGGGCAAAGCTGAGGTTGCCTTAAAGAGGGAACACGTTGTCACCAGACCATTGTGCGCTCAAATATTAAGGACACTGTTGCAGCTGAGTATTGTGTCATGAGCAGAATTAGTATTGATTTAACCTTTTGGAAATTTTGATTTTTATCAATTAATTTTTCATTCACTGTCTGTCACATTCTCTTATCCAGAGCGATTTATGAAACAGATGACAGGAAGACAAGACAAGAGATTAGTGCTAGTTTGTACAAGTGCTAGTGGTCTAGTCAAGCTTGTATCCTGGGAATACTGAGCGTGAGGTCGGAATACCAGAATGGAATGCCATGGCACTATGACCACATATTCTCACACCAATGGGCAATAAAGCATAATCAGTCCTCCTACCGGCAAGCTTTTCTGAGGTGGGACAAAATCCCGAGAACCCGAATGAAACCCACTAAGGACACACACAAATATTTTTCTTTTCGTCCTGTTTACGCCTGCAGATTTGAACTTTACATGTAGTCATAATGGAAAATCCATTTTTGTTATCTATTTATGATGGCTCCAAGACAACAGATTAATTTTTTTGCCAACATCATTTTCGTCTGTGCAGCCTTTGCCAGTCTCAAGGCATGACTGCCACCTCATAATCCATCATTTGCCTGAAGAACACCTTACCCATCATGCATCCCACCATCACACTGGGACAGACCTATATGCCCACATATCACTCTGGCTTCATGTTCACTGTTATTAATAGTGCCCCATACACAACAATCAATAATCTTAATATCACTTTTATTGCCTAGTGGTGTGTGACAAAACATGTGCTGGGGGTCTGAGGCAATAATTTTCGAAGTGGTTGCAGATTGATTTTACGATCACATATGGTTATTCAGTGGTTGCGGGGGTGGCAGCAGAGACGCGTGACACAAAGCTCTGTCTCTTGTGATCCTCCATTTCAGCGTGTTGATTAAGTGTACTGTCACTGAGTGGTAGATCTCAGCTCGATCACCCCGCGGGGGAGGCTCCGAGCTCAGCAACGGGATGCAACACGTTGTGCTCTAGATGCTCTGGAGCTTCACATCTGCCTTCATATTTGTGAGACTGGGGTCACTGGCTTTTAATGAGTCTTTTGACAAGTGGTGGAAGTAAGGAGGAAATGATCATATGAGATCATTTAAGAGTTGAAGTGAAAAGCAGTAATAAAGGGCAGGGCACATTCAGGTCTCAAGAAAAAAAAAAAACATCTTGAAAAGAAATGTGTATCCTGGTCAGGAATGGATCCAGAGCCAATCCCAGGAATACTAGCGCAAGGTGGGAGAATTCACCCCAGATGTTCCTTTGGGAAAACATCTGCCTTCTGGGATGTTTTTGCACAGTGTGAGGAAACCAGAGAACCCAGAGGAAACCCAAACAAAATGTCGCACAGACAGTCAGTATAAAATCCTGGAACCCTGGAGGCATAAAATCCTTTATGAAAACTGACATAAACCATATATTGCATATTTATGAATGCTTATTCCAGTTAGTGTCACCTGACATAAAGGCTTAAATTTTTTATTGACATAACGCCTGATTCAGGTGACACTGATTTTTGCTGACATAAGGTTTCAGTTAAGTTCCCAGGGTCCTCGGTTCAATGCTGAGCTTGGGTTATATTACGGTGAGTCAAATGAAAACCTTTTTTTTTTTTTTTTTTTTTTTAAATTTTGCATTGTTCATTGCAAATAGGTGTCGCAAAAGTGTATAATTTTTCTACATAATCTCCATTTTGTTCAATGCACTTTTTCCCCCAAATTTAAGTCGTTCTTTTAATGTTTTCTTTTAATTCACCATTGTACCTGCGTCACATTGTCTCCCTGTGTCTGTGTGGGTTTCCTCTGGGTTCTCAGGATTCCTCCCACCTCCCAAAAACATGCCGGTAAGTGGACTGGCTATGCTAAATCACCCCCTGTGAATGTGTGAATGAGTGTGTGATTGGTGCCCTGCAATGGATTCGCACTCGAATACACCCATTCAGGGTGTATTCCCACCTCGCTCCCAGTGGTTCCAGAATGGGTTCTGGATCCACCACAATCCTGACCAGGATAAAGCGCTTACTGACGTGTCAGAAACACAAAAATTGAACAACAGCTAGCATTCCCCAAATAAAATTCTGGTTTAAATGTTTATTGTGTCAAATTAATATCATTAATGGTATGACTACACCAGAGGTACACTAAATTATAAAGTCAGATGTCATTGGATTTAAGATTTTCAGATGGATTTAAGACCCTGATAAATGTTTATATAGATTTTAGAGATATAATGCAATGGCATTGTTGTATCTATATCTGTTTAGTGCTACAAATATTTGTATCTGTATTTGGATTTAAACCTGAACTGTGCATTGCCTAACCTGGAAGTTTTTTTTAAAAAATATATATAGATATATTTTTTATCCTACTTGCACACCTATTTTTGTTTGACTTGCCTGTGACATTTTCAAACCATTTTTTGGTTCTTTTCCCAAATTATAAATAAACTATTAGCCAAGTCAAATCAATGCAACCCTGACCAGGCAGATACTAAAGATGAATGATTGAACATCATAAATATGTTACTATAAATACATTGTTCATGTTCATTTTAATGATGTGGTCTTTCTTTGGCCAACGAGCTTCATATCTGACAGCTCGCTGCAAGAAAGAAAAAACCTCCTGACTTTTTTTTTATGCAACCAATGGGATCCCAGTCCTAGTCTCAACTCGCTATGTGAGTTTTCTGGCAAGCTTTCCTATTCGTATTACATCACTAATATGTTTATATCCGCCACAAAGGGTTTATGGAGGGGTCATGTAGCCCTATGAGCACAACCATTATGTAAAATACTACATAAACTTTGTATTAAAGCATTACCTTTAAGGCCACGAAATAGATTTGGAGAAAGTCCAAATATTATTTATTAAATACAGTGTGTAAGGGTTTGTGAGATTCTAAATATTTGTTGCTTTTGCAGGATTGCTGTAGCATGCATAGCCTTTCCCTTCTAGGACCAGCACTGCAATAAAAGCACTGCGGAATGATTATTTATCCCTCTGACACCTCGACCAGCCCAAACATGTGTCTTTCATCTTAACAATATCCTGCCTGAAAATGTTTGATGACTCACAGTCCTCTGGTCTGTTTTTATATCCGGCAGGGCAGAGATTCTGCAGCAAGTAGATGGCAAGAAGGTCCTTTTTTTTTTTTTTTACCAAAATTGAATTCTGTCCCGGATCAAAGGTCAGCTTTTCCTCTTCTCACCCTTGTCTGGGCGAGATTGCTCTGCGAGTTGGCACATACAGTTCGCGGCTGTGTATTGCAGCTGATGCGAGCGGCAGCAAGATTGAAGGTCATACACACAAACATGGACAACAGAACTGTTTCCCCAACTTGAAATCTTGCTCAATTTTTCAGTTATCATAAGACTCATACCCCCGTCCACTTGTCAGCGTGTATGTATGTGCTTTTTTAAAGAAAGAAGTTCTATCAAAGCACAATCTTCTGTACCAGATTAAGGTCCATGGGGCGAATCTACATTCAGATCCAGGTGACAGACAGCTTAGAAATGACGATAGAAAAAAGATGACCCCATCTCATACATCTGCAGATGTTTTACTATCGGGGCTTGACTGAGTAATCGATACAGTTGTATAAATGACAGCCGACTTGTCTGTAGATGTAATTAATGACCTCAGAGAAGTTCGCCTGTAATAGAAGCGTGGCTGTGCTTGAGATTTAATAAATGCCAGACAGGTCTGAGATCAGCAGCTGATTGGAAATAAATGAAAGGGTTGCGTTAAGGAAAGTCAGAGGCTGAATTAGTCTATGCCTCTTAATGAAGGCTTTGATAAAATGGAGAGGCGGCGGTTGTAGCAGAACCGGACCTTAGCAACCATTGAGTCTGTAATTGGTGGTGTGAAGCTAACAAAAATGTGATAAAGGAAGGTAGTGAACACAGGTGTTTGACCATGGGCGATTCACCAGACGGATTCAGTTACCTAAAACTAGACTGGCCTATTAGAGGAGTTAAAGAAGTAAGGTGCATTGTAATTGAACATCCTTGACTTACAGTTTAATATATCCACTAAAGAAATGCAGCTTGGTAGAAAACCTTTAGCCCAGGCGTCAGAGAACTTTTCAGCTTGCAGAGCCAAATAAAAAAAGTTTGGGTTAAAAAGTGTGATTTGTCAGGATATGAATGGGCAAAAAGCCACATCTGTGTTTGTTCACAAGCAGTTTCTACCTGGCTGCAAAAACAAGAGGTAAGTTAGCCAAAGTTGTGACCACTTGCTTGATTATAGTTTATGAAATTGTTTTATACCATTGTCAAATGTCAATTCTGAATTTTCAGTTCTGATTATTGATAAATTTTCTCAAACAGCAGGTGGGACAATAATTTGGCTGCAATGCAAATCACAGGTTTATATTAAAGAGTTGATGCAAATCCCTTCAGTATTCTTACAAGCATGGATTTCAGATTTAGATGGATGAACTTTGGTAAACAGAAATTCTCAGGTCAAATTTAAATCTCAGGTTTGACTTCAAACATTCCAAACCAAAAACCTTTTTTTAAGCTATTCCTTCTATCATATCAGCTATCATACTTGCTATGTGCTTTGGCTCATTGTCTTGTTGAAACATATACTGTATGAATACTTTCTGAAGGCACTGTATATATAGATACTTAAAAAGCCTAAAGCAAACTCCCTTTGATTTTCCTTTAGAGAGGCTGGATAAAGAAGAAACATAACAAAGTCACCCACTAGTGAAAGGTTATTCGTTTAGAAAGAAACAAGAGCATTATTAATTCAGTAATGAACACTACAGTATTTAGACCTCTAGGCTGCTCTTATTGTTGACCTGGCTTTAAATCAAGTTTAAGAAGTCTCTTGTATTGACACTGAGGCACATGGACTCTAAAAAGTCATGGCAAAGAGACTGACTGGAATTCCTGCATGATATAAAATGAGCTTCTCTCTCAGCTCTGTTGCTGGCTCTAAAGGCATTAACCTTACAAACTGCTTTTTTAACACAGTAAGTCAAACTGTCAAGTGATAGCTATATTGATAGCAAATCTGAAACGATCCAGTGTTAAATTCATGCAGATACGATCATTTGCTGTTCTTTTGTCAGTTATTGTTGTTTCTATTTTTTTGTTATTTAGTTTCTAAATTCATTATGAGCGTGAGAGTGCGACATGGACACTTCAAGTGGCCCAGATTCAAGGCCATGGTGCATTTGCCTACCAAATATGGCTCATGTCTGTATTTGCAACAAATTATGATTACGGCCTTGAATAACCAGGCAGTATGCCACTCGATTCGGGGAAAGTGCTCTGAAGCATGTGTAATTAATTAACAGGTATGAAGACGTTTGCCTTTAAGTATAGCAGCCTTTTTAAACTGGGATAGAATACTGAGCGGTGTGAAAGCAGACAGGCTCATTAAAAGTGATCCATGCGAGCACCTCCGCTTCTTTGTGGGCAGTGGACGCCGACATGTGCATCACGTCTTGCTTTTTCAGACACAGCTCCCGCCTTAGATTGCTGTCCAGGAGGAATTTTAATTTGTCCACATTTGCCATGCGGTGGAAAGTGTGCGATGATATTTATACCTAAGGCCGTGTGTGCCATGTGTGAGTGTGTGGAGTTATCCTTCATCTTTAAAAAGACTTTTTCTTCGCTGCATCCTATACCTTCGGGTCTGTCCGACTTGCGTGATTACAGTGCTTTTGAACCAGGCTGAAAGATGATGAAGGCCAGTTTTCTAACAGAGGGAGCTGTGGAAGAGAGTGTAGCCTCACAGAAATCCAACAAATCCTCACATGTCCTTGTATAGTTACTCTACAGAAAATGAGGTAAACGAGGAAAGAGATTAGAAGAGAAAGCGAGGCAACTGAGTCTTTTCCCAGGTCTCTCGGACTAAGAAGAGGCCAGGCTCCCTAATGGATCCCTGTCAGTCTCTGTCTTTTCAGAATCTCCAGCCATGCACAGTGAGAAGCAGTTCCCGTGGCTAAATAAAGAGCTTTTCCATTTTTCATGTCCTGAGCCTGGCTGGTCTCGTTCTAAATCCTGTTTCACAAAGTACTAAACTGTCCCCAAACAGGCAGCATGCCTTATAGCAGACTTATTCAGACTATTTCCCCCAAGAGGCCCACTTCTCAGCATTTTGAGAACTTGCACCCAACAAAAACCAATTGTCAGCAGGCCACTTAAACTACTGCAGCGTATACGTATAAAACCAGGCCAAGTCGTCCAATTGGCCCAGTGGTTTTATTGCCTGTTATTAACTGGCTTATAAAAAACACAAGAAAAAAGGGTCTTGTAATACAGCAGACCTGACTCGCACAAAGAAGTATCATGCCTAGTCCTGCATTATTGATCTGCTCCTCAAACTGTTTGAATGCATCTGAGTGCTGACTGGTGCAAGAGAGTAAAACAAACAAAAAGATTTTTGGTCAACATTTTCAGCCTTGGTCAAAAAGTGCCATTTTTCACCGTTTTCAGTAACAACATTCTCCTTTTACCTTGACAGAAAGCGAGGCCACTGCATCAATGCATCTTTTTGAAGCACTGAGAGCATGGGCTGAAACATGACTAGTTTAAAGAGCATTAGTTAATATCACTGTGCACAAATGCTGATTGGCTCAGCTGCCATTTTTTTTTAGATGAAAAAAGACAGATATGTTTTGCACATTTTTTAAGGTACATTCCAGCCATTTGAAATGCTCCTACCGAAAATGTATAACAGTTGGCAGGTCTGATGCAGTCCTTTAAATATTTGTTTTTGGTCATTTCAGTCTCACCCGTACCCCCTGCAATCCCTTCCCCATAGTGTGAATACCTCTTTCTTATAGTGTTATATTTATTAGCTTATGGGGCTGCTGGCTTATTCATATACTTATAAACATGTAGGTTTGTGTATAGACTGTGCTTTTTTAGTCTTTTGTCATTGAATAGAAATGCAGAGCCTGCTTCTAAACACAAGCACTTGCCTTTGAACCTGAAACAAAATCTGGGGATAGAAAATGCAAACTAAAGAAGCAGAGCACCATTTTTCCATGGTATTATATACACTTACTTATACTTGCTCCATATGTCATACTTAACTTATCAATCATCCTTAGTACAGTTGTAAGAAACAGTGTTGAATCAGCTTCCACATTCCTTTTTAAAAGTAGGTGAAATACCAAAAAAAAAATATATATATATACATACATAGCTGTAAAGCAAGTTTAGTACGGATATAGTGAATTAAAGCGAGTGTTTAATCATGGCTAGAAGAAATCCTGGCCTGTCAGCAGGCGAAAAGCAGGCGAGCAGGCACTGAGAAGGGGCCAGAAAAGGCTTTTGAAGAGTTGATCAAAGCGGAGAGGCTTTGATGGTGCTGTGTGACTGCACTGACGAGGCTGTAGAGGACCGCGCTGAAGGACTTTGGTTCCACCCATAATGAAAATCAAGGGCTCTTGCACAGCTTGGACCCTCAGCCACGTCCACAAGTGCTTTAGAGCCATGTCCACTCGAATCAGGGGCCTCAGATAGATACCCAGTATTGTGTATTTTAAACATATTGTTATGAAACCATTTCAAATCAATAGAGTTGTCGGTAATAAAGTAGAGCCAGCACTGAATTAAATTACCGTTTATCTGACAAGTGCATCAACCTACTGTTTCACGTTAAAGCACACATTTTTCCTATTTATTGATGAGAATACTGGATCAGTGTGAGGTTTCATAAGTACATTGTCATTGCTGGTTACTTTGAGTTCTTTGGGGCTGTACTCTGAAGAGAACTGTTTGAATTGTTCTGAAGAAGGTTAAGCACTTTACAGTATTCCCAGTAGTCCAGAGTCTGACTGAATCAGGATGAATGCACATGATTGACAAACATACTGCAACGTGTTCTTATCTAGGAAAAAAAAAGGAAAGAAAATTCTGTCAGGTCTTTCACGTATGGTGAGAATAATAGCACCCAGGAATTTAAGGCACAAAAAGAAGAGGGATCATATTACCCCAGTTTTAGCTTCCCTTCATTGGCTTCCAGTTAATTATAGAATTCAGGATAAGGTTTGATTGTTTTTAAAGCCCTGAATAGACCAGCCCCATTGGCCCCACAATAAACATCCACCACAACAGCTGCCATGCTGACTTTCCTCACTTGGCTAAAGTTTGTCATACTTTTTGTAGTTGCTGTGGCGAGGCCCTGGAATGGTCCACCTCAGTAGATGCCAGACCTGCTTCTTCTGTGTCCCTCAAAATATACTTTTAATCGATAGACTTTGGGAATGTTTGACTGCATACTCTATGCATACAGCTGAAGATTGTAAAAACATCACTTGGTCTTTTTCCATCCTTCAACTATCCAGTTTGGTTGAGCTTCTGCCCACTGTAGCCTCAGATTCCTGTTCTTGGCTGACAGGAGTGGAACCTGATATGGTCTCGTTCTGTTGCAGCCCATCCGCCTTGTCTTGTGCAGTCTGAGATGCTTTTCTGCTCACCACGGTTGAAAAGAGTGGTTATTTGAGTTATTGTAGCCTTCTTGACAGCTTGAACCAGTCTGGCCATTCTTCTCTGACCTCTCTTATGAACAAGGCATCTCTGTCCTTAGTACTGCCGCTCACTGGATGTTTTTTGTTTTTCGCACCATGCTGTGTAAACTCTAGAGACATGAAAATCCCAGGAGATCACCAGCCCATCTGGTACAAACAGCCATGCCATGGTTAAAGATCCCATTTTTTTCCCCATTCTGATGTTTAATATGAACATTAACTGAAGCTCTTGATCTGCAAAGTTTTATACATTGTGCTGCTGCCACATGATTGGCTGATTGGATAATCACATGAATAAACAGGTGTACAGGTAAATGTACATTGGCCAGTCACTTTAATAGGAATACCTGGACACTTGCACATTTATGCAGTTATCTTATCAGCCATTCATGTGGCAGCAACACAATGCATAAAATCATGCAGATACAAGTCAAGAGCTTCAGCTAATGTTACAACAAATATTTTTATGAGGAAACATAAGCACCCAGAACGCACAATACGTCAAACCTTGAGGTGGCCATGAACAGGAATCTGAGGCACCATTCTGTGTAAATCTAGAGACTGCTGTGTGTGAAAATCCCAGGAGTTCAGCAGTTTCTGAAATACTCAAACCAGCCCATCTGGTACCAACATCTCTGCCACAAACAGAGTAACTAACACTTTTTCTTCATTCTGATGTTTGATGTGAAAATCACCCAAAGCGTTTGACCTGTATCTGCATGATTGTTTGCATTGCCACATGATTGCCACATGATTGGCTGATTAGATAACTGCATGAATGTAGACAGTGAGTGTATTTGTGTTTATATGTATGCCTGTATATGTTATTGTCTAAAGCAGTTGAGATTTTTTTTAAATTCTGTTTGAATATGACAGTCTGTTCAACAAACATTGTTTTAAATGAGTTTTACACTTACAGTATACACTCTGATGACATACCACTCCTGCTGGTCAGTAGTAAATGGAGCACCTCCATGTCATCTCATTGGGGCAAGGTTGGACACGATGCATCAAGCAGTGTGCACAAGGCCATGAGGTGGGCTGACGCTGTCTGCTCTCTGACTTTTTTTAGTGTTTAACATTCCCCCCACGCTTTGTCCACATCCTGGGTGAGGACACTCATTCCCGCCCCTGCCGAGATGAAGGTGAATGCTCACCTGCCCCCATGCCACCCCGCAGCCTGCTTCCCTCTTTCATTGTTTGTCCTTCCTCGTCTCTCGGCTCAGCCGAGCGTTGACCTTCCCAGTGACTCGTCATCACTCCTTCACTCCGGCTTTGTGTTTCATTTTCTATGGAGTCCATGATGAGATATTGGAGCACACCGAGAAGCAATCTCGAGGTGTACCCAGGGATGGCTTTGGCCAGACGTGGAAGCTCAAACCCCCCTGGGCGGGCTTCATCGTTTAAATATTCAATGGGAGCATGTGGCTCGGTGGCCACCCAGCAGGCACTAAGGTGTCAGGAACATGCCTGGGAATGCAGCCTGGCGATGAGTGCAGAGAAGCAGCGGAGATTCCCAGAGCAATTTTCAAGGTCACACAGGAGCACTATCTGTCTGCTCTCTCTTAATTTTAACATTTAGTACTCTTAATTGCTTGTTTGCACTTAACAGTTGGCATCAGTTCTTTAATTATCATCAATATTACTTGTATTGAACCACAGAGGTTATTTCTAAGTACGAATACTGAATGTGGTAATCCAACATGTCCCTTATGCTTTATTTCCACTTGCAGGACATGTGAAAATTGTGAGCTCTGATTGCAGGAGAAGAATATGACGAATATAAGAGCTAAGAGCAGTGTGTGGATGTTCTTTCCAGCTAATTCTTTAGCCTTGAACAGTTGAAGTAATGAAATAATAACTTTTTATACACAGCCTTTTCTCTATTGTACATTGCACAGACTGATTGTTTAAAAGTTTTTTTTTTCATTCTCTACTAAATGATAAATCCTGCCATTCACTAGAGAGAACCACTATAACTCCATATCTGACTCTCCAAACAAAAATCCAAAGTATGTTTCAGATGAAACAGTTTTCTGGCTGTTTTAGGGAGTGTAAAATGTCCATGACTGTCTAGACAGTGTTGGTGAAATCCTTGGGTCATTCTCCAATCAGGAAACGAGGCACCTCCTAATTGAAAGACCTTTTTTTTTACACTGGCGTTTGACACGCTGTCAGAGAGTGACAGTGACCTTGGTTGGTTTTTTTTTAATTCATGATACTAAGAAAATCCATGACCAAAGGCACAGCATCCCACACTGTAGAGGAGTTTTCACCAGACACATTTTGAGACAGAAGTGCATTTGATATGATGACGCTAGTTCTGCAGAACTCCTCCGGGTCCTGCAGGTCCACTCGTCATGTCCAGGTTCAGACATGCGCCCTTAGGTAAGAGATTCTTCCAGAAATGATGTGGCCTCATTGTGGCCTCAGGGGGCTTAGTGATGACTGTCTTGCAGACCATCTCATGGAGTTCTCTACGCAGCTGCAAAAGAATTAAAAGCCTTGTCTTTTTATACAGTCAGGCAATCGGGCCATGAACAGATTGTAATTTAGGTGGCATTCAGACATGGTATTAACATTTGTTTCAGATTATCCAATCAGAAGAGGACAGCTGAGACGGATGGCCATTAACACCTGGTGTCTCGAAATCATCTCAGCTCAGCACTTGTGATTGCATTTCATGTCAGTGTGCATGTAAACACAGTGTAAACACATGTTTCAGTGTCTACATTCTAACTAAAACAGACAAGCGCCAGTTTTTTCCCCCCAAGTGCCTGGTGGTTATTGTGAAATCCCTCATATATACACACATTCTCCAGTTTCTTCCATGATGAGCTTGAGCTGACTGTTTGAATGTGTCTGTGCTAGCTGTTGCAGGAGAGCAGACAGCATTTTGGTTTTTAATCACTTCCTAATTATCATTAGCATTTCGATTTGACACTTCGTTGTAGGCCTATTTCATCTTTTTTTTTTCACTCAAAAGTTTCAGCCAAGACAAAAATACATTGATATATTTTTCATATTAATAAACATTCTCAGTAGTCAGAAAGCAAGGCATCACATCTTCCAAGCAGAAGAAATGAGTCAAGACATGATTACTGATGTCAGTGGAAGGAGGCGGGGCTTCCAGGGTGTCCGTTAATATCAGATAGTTCAAAACACCTACGCAGCTGTTTCAGAATCATGTTGATTTCCTCACGTGAAAGACTCTTTTGGCGTATTTTTGAGTGGTAGTACTTGTAGCACCGTAATCCGTTGTTAAAATGCAGAGCTCCAGCTTGAACTTTGGCAGGTTTGCCAACGTAATGTGGCCACATGCATCACAGATCACGTCCCTGAATGGTCAGTGATCGGATCACAAGATACATTTCTGGGTCTTAATAGTAGCTTATGGCCTATCCACTTAGATATTTACTATTCAGTTTTACTATGTACTATTTATTGTACTTGTATTTACTGTTCTGCCTTATTTAATAGCAGGTCACTTTTACTCTGCCATTGTACTCTGCCACTGTTCATTTACCTTATTACATTACAGCGTCATCTCAACCATTCATGTCCAAATATGTGTTTGTTGTTTGTTGTCTAATAAATGTTTGTACTGTCAGTGTCTAAATCGCAAGCATTTCAATGCCCAGTGTATCCAGTGTAACTGTGCAAATGACTCTTTATTTGACTTGACTCTTGATGTGTAGTCTCTAATTCCTATTCTGGTACTTCATTTTGCAATTTATTGGCTTTCATTTGTGTGTTTAACTGTTTTCCTTCAACACTGCCTGAAATTCATTATCTTATTTCCTGGTCTCATATTAGCACACAAGTTTCGTCCACTGCCTTTCAGGCATGCCACCCATTTGCCTCTGTGGGATGCGAGCACCTCTTTGCAATTATCCAGAGATAAATAGCCAGTGTTGACTTGATAGGGCAGGCTGATGTTTCCATTAATATTTCAAGCATTAATGGAGATAGACACTACAGTCCATTTGCTTGGACATTTAGTTTTCATTGGCTTCAGGTTTGTTAATGGGTCAGGCCTCAACCTAATTAGTTGTGGTTTCTCAAGGAAGAAAAAAAAAACAACCCATGAGCTGAATTGTTAGTTAAACTTCCTGTCAGACATAGAACACTGGCAGGTAGTTGGGAACCAGGCAATGCTTGCATTTAGCAGCAATTTATACCACGCCAGGATTCTTACAGCCTGTTAAAAGCTCTGCTTGTTACCAGTCCCAGAATAGTTTCATATATTTTTTTCTACTTATTTAAATGACATCCTGTCCTCCTACAAAACCGGATGTGTATAGTGAGCCAAGAAAATATAGCAATCCCTCAAATTTGTGTTAAGCTCAATAAATTTTCTCTTGACGCCAGACCTCAATGAGAAGCAATTTCAGTATTCTATTTCTGCAATGAGTTTAATACTGAGTTGGGCAATTATCCACTCCATAGACCTGGTCTGTCATTTGGAATCAGTCAGGAGTGCAAACCATTGCATTCATTGTCATTTGTTTGACTCTCTGACCAGTCCAGTGTCAGGTTAAGCTCTATTTAGACTTAGTGTCCTGCACTTATGTAGGCTTTACTTATTATTATTTACAATGACACTGTAAATTCAAGCCACATTGGTAAGTCTGCATTCATAGCATCCTGAAATGTCATTTTGATGCCATTGTCCCTCACTGGTTTCGGACGTTCTTCAAATCTTCAAATGTTTAATTTATTTACGCTATTCATAGTTTAATCTCTTGTTAAGAATAGTACACACGTATAGCTAGAAATTAGCAATTTATTACACATCTGAATTCTACTTCTGTAAATGGGATATTGGAGGGTCTGGGGTTCTGGAACAATATCTTTCCCAAGATGTCAAGGCTCATGCTCCAACAGTCCTCAAGCAACAGAAGATTTACGTAATGTATTTTACATTTCAGGTCTTGGTACTTACCAAAAATTGAAATTCACAAAGCCTCTTCAGATGGTTTGGTTGATCCATGGAGAATCCTGAATGGCTTTTCCCTTAAACAAACCTCCTAATCCAAAGGCATTAACCGGGATGAACTAATGGAGCAGACTGAGCAGCTTGAATGGATCCAGCAGTGTTCTCCATGCTTCTGTGATCACAGACATTCATGAGTAACATTTACATTTCCAAATCACTCCTGTAGAAATCCAGCATGGACCAAGAAGACCAGGAGCTGAGCAAAAATGCCCAGTTTCTTTAATTTGTCTTCAAATTCATGGCACAGTTTCAGCACAAAACAATGAATTAATAAACATGAGAGATGTATGTATAGCATCACAAGACAGAAAGGAATAAACAAACTGCGCTTTGCATAAGTTATCGATTGTTAATGGGTTGGAGGGGAAATGCATTTTCTCTAGAACCTGATTCCGTGAGAGGGCCGTCATTTGAGCGTGTTGACAAATGAGCAAGATGGTTAATTTGTATAGAGCATCATTTGGTAATTTGCCCCCACGACAATCAGGCAAATGGTGTTATTTCATATTTCTTCTCTGCCTCCGAGTTCCTCTGGCAATTTAATTATCTTTGTTGAATTTGCACTGATGGTTCATTTATTTCAGAAAAAATTAGAGGGCTGAGTGATTAATGTAGATACCAAATGTACATGCATGCACAACTCTGTTTTGTTTGGGTTTTTTTGCAATGATTTACCTTTAAGTCGAATTCAGCTATGCTATATTGACCGTAGTCGAGGTGATACAGTGAGGGGATATGAGATATAAGTGTTCAGAAACTCTTTTTTTTTTTTTTTAATTTAATATACTTCCAGTACATATGTCCACTTCAAATTCACACATGTAATATCATATGTTACTTCTAAATATGAACAAAAAATTAATGAATTTATTAGCATAAACAATGCTATATTAAAAAAAATGAAGTAGATAAGGAAAAACATATTTGGACACTACAAATTACCAACATTAGTACTTGGAAGAGTACCAATGAGTACTTGCAACGCTGTTGTTTGCAAGCTTCAAAACATCTAGGTAAGAATAGTAATAAGCTTTGTGCAGCATTGTGGCTAATGTTTAGCCCATTCCTCTTGGTAAATTGTCTTCCATTCCTCAAGGTTACAAGGGTATCTCTGATGGACTTGCAAATTCAAAATCGTCCATAAATCTTTTTATGGGATTCAAGTCAGGAAATTGTCTATGCCGTGCAAGGCCTTCTTGAGGCATTTTGGTTGTATGTTTGGGGTCCTTGCCTTGTTCAAATATTCATCTTCTTCCAAGATTCAGTTTCTAATATATATCCGAGTACGTGGCTCCATTCATATTTCCTTCAAAGATGTGCTCAAGTTTAGCGTTTGCAGAGAAGCAGTCTCTGCAAACATGGACATGGAGCCTCCTGGACATGGAGCTGCCAGGCAGGAGGCGAAGAGGAAGGCCAAAGAGGAGGTATATGGAGGTAATAAATGAGGAGATGNGATAGGTGGAGAGTGATGATTCGCTGTGGAGACCCCTGAAGGGAAAAGCCAAAAGAAGAAGAAGAAGAAGAAGAGAAGCAGTCCCATATCATGATGTTCCCAAATCAGTACCTAGCTAAATTATTCCCAAAGGGTCCTATTTTTGTTTCATTGTTTATTATTCTCTGTGTAATTGTTCATTACATATTATTCTCTGCATAACCATAACTGTTGCTGCTTTCAGGTCATCCTGCAACTCTTTTCAAGTGACTGCTGGCTTCTCTCTTGCCTTCCTTATCATTAGTCTGAGAGAGCGTTGTGAAATTTTGCATGGTACACCTGTCCGAGGACGATTAGTTGTAGTTTCATGAAATTTCCACTTGCATTTTATGAACCAGTTGTCCTGACAGGGAAGTTTATGGTTCTTACGGTTATGGTCTTTGCTATGGCTCTGTACCTTTTTCCATTCAAGTGTTGTTTAATAATGTTGTCCATGAGAACTTTAGGAAACTGTTTCACCTTCAAAATGATTGCTACTTGTTGCGTGAAAACTTCCCAACCGATGATGTGATTTAGATTGACATGAGGTGCAATTTGCACGAGAATTCTGCAGTTTGCATTTTTCTTATATCTAGAATTGTTTTTAAATTTATTCTGAAGTGTCCAAATACGTTTTCCCTATAAGTTTTTTAAACACATCTCTGTTTAAGGTCATGAATACACACTTTTTGTTCATATTTCTAAGTACAAAGTCAAAAGACGTTACATGTGTAATATATATGCATGGGACGTATATTAAGTAACTAAAAAAACAATTGTCCAAATATTACGTGTGTATGCTGGATGTCAGTGACTTATATGACTTACATGACACCACATTCTCTTTCTTATCCAGCTTTTTGTTTTTGTCTGTGATATGTATGTGTATTTATGATATATGTGTGTTCACAGAGGAACTAATGAAACTCTGGAAGGTGTGTGTAGGGAGGCTGACTGTGGGAGACGGAGCCCTGCGGCTCTGTCTGGGTCACTGATGACCGGGCTGATGCAGTGAGGACAGGAACACTTCTGCATGGCCTGCGCTAATGACTCCAGCCGGCACTGTCACTCAGCCTAGTACAAGGTGGTGACTAAATCTGGAAGCCCAGATTTATGTAGACAGTGTACACCTCTCGATGGGACTTAATTATAAATACTGTCTGAAAGCGGCTATTACTGCGAAGTCCCAAGGCGCTACTGGTAGCAGTGCAGTAGGTGTAGAAAAAGAGGAAGTTTACTGGTTGGTAAGAGAGTCGTGTACTGGTTAGTGGAAAACACTGGAAACTTATAAATAGCGCTGTTTGTTTAGCTCTACACATTTTTAGGAGTCCAGTTTTTTCATAAAGTTTTCACTTTTTTGATAAAACTTCCTATGGATCCAATGCATTAGTGAATAGTGAAGTGAAGTGACTTTGTGGCCAA
>CM074959.1:4172508-4182716 GCA_037577455.1 Pangasius macronema | reverse complement strand
TACTTTTATACTAAGGAACAGGTATAAAAAGTTCTTAAACACAAATTTTGATTTCCGGTGCACCTTAAATATTACCTACATTTATACAAATAGTGGTTATTTAGCAGAAAATACACTATGACATAAGAATATAAGAACACCACACAGCTGCTAATAACTGCTGTATTGCATTGTTTACATGCCTACATTAATAATAATGAATAATAATAATGAATGAAGATTTACCAGGTTATTTCAAATGTCTCCAGCAGAGAAACAAAGTACTCAAAATTGCCCCAAAACTGAGTTTGTTATATAGTAAAAGTGGCTAATGGAAGTTAATAAATACAGAAGAAAATGCATTTTTCTTCCTTTAAAATATTTTAAATATGCAATGCAACAATTCAAACTGAGTATTATTCTTGCTATGTGTTAGGCAGAGATAAACATTGATTCTGAGCCAGTACTAGAGCTGAATATCATTTAAGTACATGTCAAGGTCACGGCATCGTGGCAGTTGGTGTTGAATATTAAATCTCATATGCCAAAACGCTAATTCAATATTCTTCGAGGTGCCAATAGCAAGAGTTTGACCTTCCATATTGCTGACAATCTTTGTAGTGTGAACTGAGTCAGTTGCTCAGCACTTGTATAATTTCAGTTTCATAGCTGAAAGTAGTGCTCTGGAACTCTGGGGCTGACATTAATGAAGAGGAGATAACCCAATGTCACAAACCCGGTGGCACAGAATTAATGCTTTCAGTGTTGCTGTTATCTAGCACACTCACAGACAGGAGGAGACATTTTTAATAAGCACTTTTCGCTTTTGTCCAGGGAACCTGTCCGATCGACCCATTTACTCTCGGGCGCCCCACAAAAGCTAGCGATAGAGCAGTGTGATAGAGATAAAGGTGAAAATATCATCAAAAACAACTCTTTGAAGGGTGTTACACCTCCGGCTGGGGGAAAATATCAATTTGATGCGTATAATGCTCGTCCTCGCCCTCCACTGCGCCACTGCCTCTCTGCCATGTTCTCTTATCTGCATTGCACTGCTTGTGGGTCACCGGGCATCAAAGGATAATCTGTTCTCCTGAGAATCAGTCATGGAGGCTCTGGTGTGCTTATAGACAAGACGGGAGTTTCTGAAGTACAAAAAAAAAAGGCTATTTTCTCACTAGCTAAAGACTTCATACAAACGATCTCTATTCTCTCAGTTAAAAATGCATTCTGTTAATAAAGGCTGGTATTTCCGGATCTTTTCCATTCAGTTAAACAGGAGTAAAATTACATTCAGCTGGTGACACTGGTGTAAGGTGACACTGGTTCACAAATCTACGCAGGTAGAAAGGAAAACGGATTTGTTCCGTATCTTTACAGTTTTAATTGGCAGGCGGGATACGTGTATGCTGTTGAGTACAAGGTGAAACTAGTTACTGGAGTGGGAGTTTGTTGTTGCAGTGTGAACACTGTTCCTCTTGGAATACCTTTTTAAATAACATACTCCACAAACACGTTGGATGGATGGTGTACTGCCAGTGGTTTTGTGTATTAGACTCTATGTCCGGACTAATCTTTTGAGCCTCTGTACAGAAAATGTTATTACAGGTAATCTAATGTATTACTGCACTATTACAAATGCTATCACTTCAGGGGCCACAGTACAATTGTGGAAAGAGTACAACTAATAATTCACTTGAGTAAAAGTATTGCTCAAGTTAACCCAGGAAGAGTCTGGTATAAAACTCCTTGGGTAACTACATTACAAATTACTTTTTATCTGTCATTGATGCAACTAATCCAAAAAATGTTCTAACTGCATTTTTATACAGTGTGTTAACTAACCAAGTGAGCTACGCTGAAGTGAACGCCACCTCTATTATTAATGGTATATAAAGAAAGGTAATGTTAGCTGGCTAACTAACTTGGGGTGTCAGTAGCTTGCTAGGTTTGCTAGCTAGCTAGGTATCTCATATTAATTCATACATGTTTCTAGCAAAGAAGCCCCTAACACATAGGCTGTAGCAACACTTAGATTTTCTCATTTAGATATTTATCACAACAGGAAATCGCTACTGAAGTGAACTGAAATGTGCTGGCGAGGTAGTTTAGCTCACTCAGCTAGCTAATGGCTTACCTCTGCATGTTTCTGTAGGTTGGATGTTGAGCTGTGGAATGCATTTGAATTTGCTGTGACCCCAAGCCTGTTTGTTATTTACCATGACACTTGTAAATCCATATTCAAGAAATAATTCAGCATTTTTTCCATTTGTTTTTTGAATTCTGTTGTTCCACTGAGTCAGAGTCGCCTGATGTTTTCAAGGACCTAGCAGAGGGAGATGGACGGAGCAATTTGGCTGTTTTTATTGCTGAACTCCTAATGCAGTGTCTTAGCATATTAAAAAAAAAGCTTCAAAATAGCATGTAAACTCTTAATTTAATGTGGTTTGTTTGAATGCAAATACAAAATAGTAGCATACAAAATCCAGCTTCATTGTTAGTGATATTAATATAAATTTGAAAAATCAATGAATAAAACAAAAGAGGAGAGTCTTAGTTTCTCTCATGGCCTCATTTGTAAATCCAGAAACTCTTTTTGAACTAAGCAAAGTCATATTAGTTTTCATCTCTAGATATGATCATGCAAAGCGAGAAATTCAATTCCAGAAAAATCACATGACTGAAACACTCAGATGGCTGAAGGCTACAAAAGACTTGCCGAAAATACTTTAAAGTGACTTGATTCCCCTCAATACAATACGTGAAAGTGTGTTACAACACATCTCCAGATTCTCCACAGGAGTCGAGCACCTCATAAACTCAGAGTCTCTCACCCATTAAACGAAGCTGCTCTGGCTGCAGTACATTTGGACAGAGACGCCTTTAATGCATTCTCAACATACTGTAATATCACCTGCTGAGCTTTATATTCCTCTGAAATGAAGGCAAGTTCCAGGTCAAAGAGTTTCACTCTCATAAATGTCTATTCCTTCTCACAGCAATGCTGGCACACCATCTGAGTCTAACTAAGTCTCGTTATCAGACCCAGAACAGAATGTGTAATTTATAAGGATTATTAAATTATTATTCAGTTATTCGAATGATCTCGAAGGCCAAACATAGCTCTAAAACACAGCTCTATTTTATGTACACTCTGAATCAATATTTCTCAGCAGCAGTATTATTTCTCATCAGCAATAATTCTATTAGGTCAGCGGCGTATTTGTTCTCATGTGTCGCCTCTCCAATCTCTGGACCCTATTTCTATTATCTGTGTTTCTCTGGAGGGGACTCTTTTGCTGGCAAAACAAAATGAATGCAATCTGTCATTATCAAGAGAGGCGCATATTTTTTTTCCAACAGGGCTGCAGACAAATGTGTCTGCATGACACAGGTATATTGAGTAGAATTTTTTTTTTAAAAAACTCTCCACCAAATAGAGCATGGCCATCTATAAGAGGAGGTTCACTCAGCGGATTTTCATCCTAATGCAATCACATAGTATGAAGCTGTGTCGGTTATTACTTCTCTACTTGTGTTCTTTGCTCATATACAATAAGGGAAACTTCCATTCAGAACTACAGTTTGTGACTTTCAAAACTTTGGATGAGTTTAGTAGTGAGAACTGAGTTTCAGTGTGTGACATTTTCACTCTTCTCAACTAATCTGTGTGCAGCTTACTGTAGTACTTTCTGGTGAAGAGATCGTAACTTAGGTATTATTGTAACTTAAGAGATTGTAACTAAGCTTCAAGCTTCGAAATGCCTTTATAGGCAAATGATCTTAAACTGTTCCACCTATTATAACAACTTTAAACAACCACGTCTTTAACGCTGCCTTCAACACAAAGCACAATCGCTATCATAAATAAAACAGCCTCACTGTTTTAATGAAACATTTATTCAAAACTACAGCAGCAATGCAGCAATTACAAAAGACACAGAGGATTAGGTGCTTGCTTTTATAACCACTTATCTTAATTATTGTAATTCTCTTTTTTTCAGCAGTATCCCAGCTAGAAAGGTTGGGGGTTCAATTTCCCTCTCCGCCATTTGTTTGCATATTCTCCCTGTGCTTCGGGGGTTTCCTCCAGGTACTTCGGTTTCCTCTCCCAGTCCAAAGTCATGTGTTGTAGGCTGACCAGCATCAGTGAATGGGTGTGTGAGTGATTGTGCCCATATCTGTGATGGATTGGCACCCTGTCCACCCCCTGCCTCGTGCCCCGAGTACCCTGGGATAGGCTCCAGGCTCCCCGCGATCCTGTGTAGGATAAGCGGTACAGGAAATGGATGGATGGACGCTCAGCTAGCTAAAGTGGAAAAGTTCTACCTGGATCCACATATAGGAAACCTATATTTAGTCGAAACATGTTACACTCTCAGAAGAAAAGGGGACTAAACTAAACTGTACCTTTCCTTGTCACTGGCGTGGTTCCCACAAGGGTACCAGGTTTGTACCATTAGTGCAGGGGGTTCCCAATTAGGGGTCGCAACCAATGTTGGGTCACTTGATTTACAAATGGGCTCGTGAGAGAAACTCCCAACCTGCTCTTTTGTTTTGTTTATTTATTTCACAAATTAATATTATGATCATCACTCTAACTATCAAGAAAGGATTTTTTGCTAGTTTTGAAATCTCCATTCAAACAAGCCACATTTACATGAAAAGTATACATGCTATTTCAGTCTTTTTTTTTTTGCTATCTTGACACACTGCGCTAGTTTTGGAGTTTAGCGATAAAAACAGTCACATTTCTCTGAAGAAATTGAACATGTCCATTTGGTGGCGTTTGTCCAAAACGTTTGGGAACTCCTGCTTTACTGGGTGGTGATGTTGTAATGATTCTGGCCTCTGTGGTTCCACCTGATCGTCACCAAAGGTCACCATCACCCGAGTACTGACATTCCCCCTCAAAAACTACATTTCCCATCACCCCACGCCCAGCTCTGATTACGAGCGCACCTGCAGCCGATTACCAGGACTACTTAAGCCGCTGTCTCACACTCACACTCTGCGAAGCCTTGTTTTGCCCCGGCTGACATTTCTGAGTGTTTCTACCTTCTCTGTTGTATTACTGTGTTTGACCCTGGACTGTTTTCTCTCGTTTCTGGATTGTTCTCTGCCTGCCCCGATCATCTACCTGCCTTATTACTCTGCCTTTGTCTCGCCTTTGATTACCCTGTTTGCTGTTGCTCGACCACGCCTGTACGACTGTGTTTTGACTGTTATTAAAACACTGCAAATGGATCCTCACTCTGTTGATCCCTCATTACAAATGTAAACGTAGCATACATTTAAATGATTTAAGGAACATAACTGGACCTTAGGGGGGCACAGTGGCTTAGTGGTTAGCACTGTTGCCCCGCACCACAGGGTTGGGGGTTTGATTTCCGTCTCCGCCCTGTGTGTGTGGAGTTTGCATGTTCTCCCCGTGCTTCGGGGGTTTCCTCTGGGTACTCCTGTTTCCTCCCCAGTCCAAAGACATGCATTGTAGGCTGTTTGGCATCTCTGAATTGTCCACAGTGTGTGAATTGGTGTGTGTGTGTGTGTATGATTGTGCCCTGTGATGGGTTGGCATCCTGTCCAGGGTGTCCCCTGCCTTGTCCCCCGGGATAGGCTCCAGGCTCCCCGTGACCCTGTGTAGGATAAGCGGTACAGAGAATGGATGGATGGATGGATGGATGGATGGAACTAGTCCTTAAAGACCACTCTTTAGCTTTTAGAGTAATACTTTGAAGGAACACTACCTTGTGTGAACACTTTTCCAGGTAAAAGATACAGAATAATGGTACAAACGACCTACCAGCTGTACCAAAAGGTACCCTAGTGACAAGGAAAGGTGCAGTTTAGTCCTCTTTTTTCACAGGGTGTATAATCATGATCATAAACAGCCAATCAGAACACGAATAGCCTACCCAAATTCGAAGTATAGCCTGCTACATTCATAAATGAATAAACATGATGCATAGCAACAGAATCATATTTTCCTCTTTCATTATTCACATGTTTGTGTTTTTGGAAATGAGCAACTTCCAGTGTCAGTGCTTCTGCGTTACAGAGTTGTGTTATGAAGCGGGTTTTGATGCCTGGCGTGTCGCGCGCTGAACGGGCGCGTGCGCTGGGTAGTAATTACAGACAGCTCTCACGCGCGCACTCTTTAACAGCACGAAAAAAGCACTCGACATGCACTTCCTGATGTTTTAACCTTTCCACACCGCTACACACACACACACACACACACACACACACACACGTGTGAGGAGATCCGTGCTGGAATACGACGGTGTTGTGTTTTCTAATGTGCGTGATGAGGAGCAGCTCTGAGTGACTGACGTGCTTCTATCTGAGGTGAATCTGAGGTGCGCGAGCCATCACGCAGCGAGGCAAAAAAAAAAAAAAAAGAAAAGAAAAGAGCACTGCGGCTCGCGCACGGACTCAAAGTTCAGTCAGTGTGAGGTGGGAGAGATGACAGCGCGCGCGTGAGACACGACATCTGAACAGGTAGGACAAAAGAGAGAGAGAGAGAGAAAGAGAAAGAGGGAGAGAGAGAGAGAGAGAGATGTAAAAACGTTGTTCAGGACAGAGGAGTGTTTGTAGTAGACAGCATCGCTGCACCGGACATGGTAACACACACTGACTGACTGGTAACATACTATTGTCCGAATCTGCAGTGCGCGCGCGCTCGGGTGTGTGTGTGCGTGTGTGTGGAGGAGAATTGCATCAATGCTCGACTTTTAAACTCGTTTACCCGATTCTGTACGCGTCATTTAGAGATTCTTCTCCACACACACACACACTAACTCGGTTGCTGCGGTATGTGTGTGTGTGTGTGTGTGTGTGTGTGTGTGTGTGTGTGTGAATGCTCGACTTTTAAACTCGTTTACCAGGATTTTTTGTGCAATATATGTATACCTATAGATTTCCTAAATGATTTCCCTACACACACTAACTCGGATGTGTGTGTGTGTGTGTGTGTGTGTGTGTGTGTGTGTGTGTGTGTGTGTGTGGAGGAGAATAGTAGCAATGCTCGACTTTTAAACTCGTTACCACCATTTTGTGCGTCACTTTTAATGTTTAACTTTCATAAGTGATTCCAAATATATTCTAACTGGAAGCATGCACAACACAGACCCTATGAACTCTGTGTGTGTGTGTGTGTGTGTGTGTGTGTGTGTGTGTGTAAGGCAATCATGTCAATGCTCGACTTTTAAACTCGTTTACCAGGATTTTTGTGCAATATATTATTAAGTATATATTAATATAAGTATATATTACACACACACATACACGCACACTGATTTGAATGCTGGTGTGTGTGTGTGTGTGTGTGTGTGTGTGTGTGTGTGTGTGTGGATGGCAGTCAAATCAGCGGTGACTTTTTAAGTCATTTACCACGAATCAGACCCTGCTAAGTGTGTGTGTGTGTGTGTGTGTGTGTGTGTGTGTGTGTGTGTGTGTGTGGAGGGGAATCACTTGAATGCTCGACTTTTAAACACACTTCACACAATTCTGTGGAATAGAGTCATCATCTGAATTTTGTAAGTGATTCCCCTTTACACTAACTCACATGCTAAGGTGTGTGTGTGTGTGTGTGTGTGTGTGTGTGTGTGTGTGTGTGTGTGTGTGTGTGTGTTCGCGTGCATGTGGAGGGGAATCGTATCAATGCTCGTCTTTGAAACTCGTTTCCCGCAGGTTTGTACATGTGCATTTCAGTGCTGTGTTTCTTCTCTCTCAGTTGACCATCATAACCCCAGAGCTTATTTACTTCTGAATTTCTTTAACATCATTTACATGACATCATCATATGAACACCTCATATCTACCCACAGCTTCGTTATTTCCGGTGAAATAGGTACAGCGATGTACAGCTACAGGAGATGCTCAGAGTTCCTGTTGGATGTTGGTCTCATCAAATAACAAATCTGACTATAAACACTGAAGCCATTTGTGCAAGAACAAAAGGAGACACATGCAGCTGTATGTAGCCTTTTCCATTCTTACCTAAACACCATTCTGCGCTGTAATAAGGCTGTTTAGGAGCACCTTGCAAACTGAGACACACGGATAAGTGCACGTGTAGTCGTGAAAACAGCCTGCTCATTTACACTCTGCACTTGAAGTCAGAGGAAAGTCGATCTTGGTGGCCGGACATCTCAGTAAAAGCTTTACTAATGGCTTTACCCGGCCTGACTGACCTGGTCATCCATCATCTGCATTTAGTCATCCATCATGCCAGATGCCTCTTTCGGGAAACAGTAGCCTCTGCCAGTTGTCCTCTGCACGCACGTCTTTCAGACTTTGCGAAACGACTCAGACTTGCGCCGCTACGACGGCGTCGAAAAGCGTAAAAAAAAAAAAATTGGTACATTTAGTGTGTTATCTCACCGGCTGATACAGTGCCACAGTCGGGCCATTTTCTCACAAAGTGAAAAGTTTCAGTGCTTGGTTTTAGAAAGTCCAAAAACTGAACAGAAGATATTAAGTACTGCTTATCAGACTGTTGCTGTCACTTGTTGTCTTTTAGAAAAAAAAATATACTTAAGCACATAAAAATTGCTCATCACTAATTGAGTATCTTTACATTTTCATTTCTTGCTTAAGTGACACTTTTATGCAAAGAGATTTATGAGGCAGAATCGAGTCTAAACATAGAGCTGGTGAAGCAGCTGAGATTTACACAAGACATGTACCAAAGTGCTGCAAGACTAAGGGCGTTTTCTCACTTGGCTAAAGTCTTCACGCCGGATCGATTGTGGGCTCGGTCTTTTTCTGGGAAAGATGGGAGAGGTCGAGACGAATTCCTCCCAAACTGCAGCTCAGTGGCACGATCCTGTGCACAAAATGTTTACACTGTACACCCATTAACCATGATTATTAACATTTATTTAACTGAAGTATAATTTATTATTTAACTGATATACAGTATAGCTCACTTGGGTTCCTTTAGCTTTGCAAACCAAAAATATCCAAAAATGAATGCGTTCCTTGTCTAGAAGGCATTCCATGTAATAATATGAAGACCAAGTGGCTTCCGAGTGGTGCAACAGTTTGCTCAGAGATCGTGAGTCAGAATCCCGATGCTGCTACGTCACCCAGGAGTCCATGAGACAACGGCAAAGCTGGCCGTGCTGTCTGGGTAGGAGGGATGAAATACTCTCTCTGCCCTGTGAGCTCATGTATGTGGAAGGAGGCAGATAGCATGAGCAGTAATTCGAAATGATGCACTTGGCTGGCTTCTTGTGTCTTGAAGCACGTGCTAGCCTTCACCTCCAAGGTTGGTAGCTGTTATATGATGGGGAGATCTGACTGGTGAGTGGGAACTGGGCGACGCTAAATTAGGGCGAAAATCAGGGGAAAAAATCCTCATATGCAGACCGCATCACGGCTTTCACTGCCATTCTGAAACTTAAAAAGAAGTAACATTAACCAATCAAAGGCCCATCATTTAAAGTGAAGTGTCAAGTGGATCAGAGATCAGTTCCCTGGACAAAACCAGGGAACAGTGCAAGACTAGCTGCAGAAAGACCAGAACCTCATGTACACACACGAGGGTGGAAGGTGGTTGTAGTACTAAGGATTGCGAAGAAGATCCACAAATCAGTCAGTTCAGTAAGAAATGATAGAACTGAGCAAAGCTAACTTCTTTTATAATAATGTACATAATACGGCTCCAACAGTCATTTATTCATGTGAATTAATCGACTAAGAATCAGTTAATTGGCTTAAATGTGGCGTAGAAATATGAACCACTGTAACAAATATCATTCATAAGCCAAAGCTGATTAATCAGTTATTTGTTGATTAATGCACGTGAATAATTGTCCTTGAAAATGTCTATTTTTTTTTTTGCAATAGTTCTAGTATTTCCAACTCGGATATTTATATTAATAAAAAGCTGTGAGCCTTTTTCAGTTCATAAGACTGTAGTATTATTATTATTATTATTATTATTATTATTATTATTAGTATTATTAGTATTATTTGTTGTGTAACCAGCATAAATGCCTAAAATATTAGAAGGACTGTTCTGTGTGGAACAACATAACATTTAACATCTTGTTACTCTACTTTACATCAATAACCAATCAATTAATTTCAAATAAATAATTTAATTAAGGAATTATTGGGGTTTGTGGATTGAAATGGATCTCTAGGTCACATAGACGTTGCCTCATCATTCATCTTAACACGTTCAAATTAAACTGGTGGAAAGTAAACCGGCCTCAGCT
>CM074959.1:4156381-4166674 GCA_037577455.1 Pangasius macronema | reverse complement strand
TGCAGAGCACAAATTCCGAGTATGGGTCACCACACTTGGCCACAAAGTCACTTCCACTTCCACAGCTGAGATGACAAGCAGTTTAGTTAAGCCAAGTCAAGACTTCTATATTCTTAGTATATTCTATATAATATGTATATTCAGATTCATATTACATTCATATTCATGTTACTGCTTATATAGTGCAGTCCAAAAGTCTGAGGCCGCACTGAACAGCTAGGATTTTTTTTTATTTAAAATTGGAAATAAATAGAGTATAATAATAAAAAGTTTTAGAAGTTTCAAGTAAATATTCTGCTTTTCACTCAAGTTATAATATAAATCTGTAATGAAAAATGTTTGTACAAGAAATTAGAAAAGAATGCAGTGTAGAAGCAGTGGTCTCAGAATTTTGAACCGCACTTTATCAGTTGAATGTTTATTCGCAGTTGAATGTTTATTCACAGTGTCTCAGGCATTGTCATGTTCTTGAGTGCAGATGGAAACTGTCCTAAACACACTGAACACTGATCTTGAAAATAGCAGTGGCCCTAATTAACAAACTAATCAAAATCAGATGCTGCCACACTTTCTCAAATTTGCTTGTTATCATAGTCCTAGATTTCAGATGTGCGATTCTCTCATTTGACTTAATATTCATGTCTACACAAAACATTTTGGCTCATTTATTTTATTAGAGAAAAGCTGCAGTTTAGAAGACGTCAACACCAAAAGCGTTGACGAGGCTGCCTGAACTGCCTGGTCCTGATATACCCTTAAAATATACTTCAGACAGGAAGAAAAACGGTTTCAGACATTTGACCTTGCTCAAAACGTGACCATGTTTGGATCAATTTCAAAATCGAATCAGTTCATTTGTTGGTCGCAGTGATAAAGGTGATAATTCCATGTAAATGCTATAAACATTCAACCACTTGTTCTTGAAATATCCTGCTCTCAGAGGGATGGATGTACACACAACCCCAAAACAACAACAACAACAACAACAACAACAACAACAACAACAACAACGTTTTCCTTGTGGGGACCAACCACATGTCCCTACAAAGTCAAAATGGTCGTGTTGCTATCCTCGTGGGGACTGAGATATAAAAACAAGAAATAAAGCCCCCAACAAGATGTAAAAACAAACACACTCATGCACACACCTGAAATCTAACGCTTCCTGCTGTTTGTCTCACCGCAGGTACAAGCAGAAAAAAAAAGAAACTCCAATTTTTACCCCCTGCAATTTACGGAGGTGCTGGAACGCTGTTTCGAATTGTTCCACCTCACTTTAACGCAAACCTGTAGTGGAAAAGTGGTGACTTTCCTTTCGTTTTTTTTTTTTTTCTTTTTTTAATACCTTAATGCCCTGCACACAGTTCCACAGGATGTTAACAGCTTCTTGTGGCTGTCTAGTCATCAGTGGCTTGAGGAAAGTGCTGGAGGCTCGACAAAGCTCAGCCTATGAAGCGCAGCTCATTTCCAAAGCAATTTACCAAGCCACTACCCTGCTTCATAGTCTGTGAACAGAGTGTACTCATGTATGTTCATGTCTATTTAAATGTGTTACTTGTTTATGTATTTCTTTTCTCTGCGTTTCTGCGCAGGCCTGTTCATGCGCACCTCTCTCCCATTTTCTATGGATTCTTTAGCGGACAAGCACGCTGTCAACTGGCGAGCTATCAAATGTAAAGTGGCTGGCATCAGAAAAAAAGAAAAAAAAAAGAAAAAAAAAAGAGAGAGACAGGCTAGCACACTTCCATATGTGCACACAGATGGACACACTCAAGGTGCTCGGCTGTTTGGGGAAATGGATGGGTAGTGTTGAATCACCAGTAAGTAAAAGTGCATTTGCTGGCACAGGAGTGCTCATCTGGACACTCAGGACTTACTTTGCAAAGAGAGAGCAAGGGGGAAAAACTTGGACAAGCAGGAAAAAGTGAAGATTTAGTCATGAATCTGACTCATCATTCATTTTTTTTCCCCCATTTCCACCACATTTTCATTCCAAAATGCAACTCCACATAGACTTCACAGGCTATACTCTATTTCAGTTGGAATTTAAAAAAAAAAAATGTTATCTACATTAAAAGTAGTGGTAGTGAAGGTAGAAGTTTTAATTAAAAATCCTGTTTTGCGCTAGGGGGTCATATGGCCAGCTGGTGTTTGGGGTGAGGTTAAGGTTTCTTGGCACGGTACTGCCACTGAAATATTGAAATGCTATAAAACAGAAGGGATGAGGAAATTCATGGCTGCGATTTTTTTTTGTCTGAATGCTTCAGGGTCATAACTCAAAAGCAGCCCAGATTTCTCTTATTATGCACAACAAATGGTATAAGCCATCACCCAGGTTTGCTCAGCTGTTGCACAGAAATGACCTCGTCTTTTCATTCTGTCTTTTCTTCTTAAATAACAAATACGTTTAAATTTAGCAGTGGACGGTTTGTACTTTTAAAGTCTTAAATTGCCTGCAGGTTACACAATAACTGTCATCAGATGAGAGGGGGGTTAAAAAAAAAAAAGCACAGAAGTACCTAGAATGGCAATTCAGAGTTTATGAATATGCAAATTAGGAGTGCCCCAAGCCTTACACCAACCCGTTCCCTTCTATTAGCAAATTAGCGTAATAACAGAAGACAAGCAACGTTTTTTTTTTTTTCATACCAGACAATGATATTCTCTTTCATTTTAAGACACAATAACATACAGAACAACAAGACATGATAAGAGCACATATACACACTCGAATTTCTCCTGAGAGCTTTTAATAACAAAAAATATATTATGGTAATTTAAATAGAGTTAAATGTAATGTTACATTCTGGTACATGTGCACATATCAGGACCATTTTGGGAAAGAAACGCTGTACTTACACACAATAATGTCTTAATGCTCATTATCGGTTTGCTCGGAAGGTGTTGATTAATTTTCTACAACAGCAGATATGACAGAATTAATTCAAACTCATAACTCACAAATTCACAGGTTTATATTAATGCTCTTGTCCTAATACGTTATCGTTTATTGTGTGGCGGACGCTCCGGGTACGTGAATAATCTCTGAGGTGGCGAAATCTTCGGAAGGAGTCTCCAGTGTCAACATTTTGTAACCGTCAACCGTCAACTTGTACTGCCTTCAGGATGGAGAGCTTTACAGTTTCTCTGAATTGATTTGTCTTACGAACTTCGAGAGAGAGAGAGAAAAAAAGAGAAAGACAATTGTTTATAGCTGTTGTAATGTAAACGATAACAGAAACTTGTTCCGCAGACGTTCCACAACGTAGCTATAACGTAGCTATAAATCGAACAAAAATGATGTAGTTTAATAAAGAAAAAAAAAATGCTAGTGTAGACAAATTGCTGATGTAAAATACCTGTACTGGGATGTGCTGTTATTACAAAATAATCCCATTCAGTGTTCGACCACATCGCACCAGCTGATCATTGTTTATTTTCCAGTAACAGCATATTCCATATATATTTTCAACTAAACCTACTGAATAATGCAACGTTATGTAAATGCATAACACTCCATATGTATTAGTTGTACAAATTCAGTATGAATTTATATGAGTCAAGGTTATACTTTCAAGGTTAATCCTTAATTGTCCTGCTGAGTCAAATAATGTGAAAAAATCAGTGCACCCTGAGTAGTGCTTATAAGCTAATTAATGTAAAATCCAATAAAATTATAAGAACTGCTGCGCATCTTGTCTAAATTCAGATTTCTAACTAGATTCAGATTTCGAATTGGATGGAGCTTTCTTATTATCGAAGCACACATGCCTGCCTCTTGCTCGCAGCACTTAAAGACTATTAGTAAGACTTAATATGAGTACGGTGGGATAGAAGCGTATTTCTGAGATTTCCAGGTCTCTCGAAGGCATTGCTATCGATCTGATGAATGAGGCTAAAGAATATGATAATTCATTAATAGCCCACTTCGCTCGACTTCCGTGTGTGCTCGCGTTCGTGGTTCTCCGTGGGGCGGCTGCAGGGCTCAGTCGAATAGTAGTGATTGCACAGCGAGTTTCAGTGTCGGTGAATCAAACGCATGTCACACAGCAAAACTCCCATTTAAAAGTGTTCCTCTGGGTTTCCCTGTAAAGTATTAAGCATCCCCTGTGGTACTTTAGAAAGTTTTTGCTAATACCGGATACCGATCAGTATTTGTTAATGGATGTGTTTCCTCAGATAGGAATACAAACATGGATATTTCGTATTTTATGTTGTCTTGAGATGTGTTGATGAGGTGTTTGGTCCCTGCATCGCACCCCAAAAAATGATTTATTTCAGCTTTGTCAGAAACCCAGTGGGCCAAAGGTTTACATACACCAACTTAACGGTCTCTTTAAACAGTCTGGAAAATTCCAAAACTTGATGTAATGAGTTTTAGATGCTCCTGATTGGCCAGTTGTCACAATTAAGACTTAACCTGGAGTGGCCTAGGTGTATGTAAACCTTTGGCCTCAACTGTACCTAACAAATTACATGCAAAAAGTAATAATTTTTTCCCCCTTTTTCTAGTTTTTAAAACATGATTGTTCTCCAAGCAACAATGGATTATAAAAGCTACCCTGGATATGACCGGTCCAGTCCTGATTAATACATGAAGGCTCAAGGTCTCCCGCTCTGATGTTATTATAATCCTATCTATTCAAACTCACGGATTCATCTTTTGATGAAAAGTAATTGTAAATCGTTGTATGGCGGCTCTGTACACAAGCTCTTTTGAAAACAGTTTCGTAAGAAGCTCATCTACAGTGAAAATAACACTTGAAAAGAAAAAAAGTTTTCTGTTTTTTTAAAAGTTTTTTTTACAGTTTACAGTTTTACATATTTACATAGAAAACGTAACACATCAGCTGCTTGCAGTTTGCAATTATTTTTAAGATATTATGATATCTAACTCAGAAAAGTGTGTTGTGACATAATTTATGATGATATATATATATATTATACCGTCATATCGCTCAGCCCTACTGCGGTAATGTACAATTTGACATTAATAAGCTGTAGCTAAAAAAAAGTTGGATGTAAAAAACCGAGCTGTGTTACGAAGCTGCTTCCATATTTGGGATATTGAAAGACAGCACTGAAGTGTAAATGAAGTAACTCTCTCTTCTAGAAGTCATCTTCAGCTTATATAAAGCTCATAATTTGCAGGTAATTTTCCGGCGATAGCTCATCGGAGCGATACTAGCTGAATGTTCCAGATCACTATTGGCTGCAGTCAATCATCAGTCCCGGTGTAATTGTATGTTGGCTGAACTCTAATGAAATCAGGAGTGTGTAATCTTTGCTTGATGCAGGATATAGCAGAGCTAATGGAGAAAGAAACTCGTTTTTATTGTGGTCAAGTGCTACATTTAAATAGCCATTTTCTGGGTGTAATTTCAGAGACATTAACGTAGTTGACTCTTTCATTACTGGAGAGGAATCGGATCACTCCGGCAGGATCGCTCTGACTGCCTCTCCTGGGCCATTATTCACATAATGGTATGGGACTGTGCGAGGGAAATCTCTCCCTCTCTACCTCAGATTCTTCTTCTCCTCCAGTGGATATGAAATATGATGTTTGGAACTGTAATTATTTCAGTAATTCACTATAAGAGGATAAATTGAGGATTGATTCTACCTGCACTGTGCTGGAGGCATGCAGTCTCTAGGTGATGTGGTTAAAAGACTTGAGGGTTTTTTTTCATGCCCGTGCTCCTGGGGATTTGCACTATTGAAGCCTGAATTCTGTCCCAATTGCTCAGAAAATTGGCTTGGTCTTTGGGCGATTAGACTTCACATGAACCCTTTCATGTGTATTTGCGCTTCCTTAAGGCAAGGCTGCAAACAGTTTTAGTCAGATTTTCAGATATGTATATTTTTTTTGAGAAAGTGCATCTATAACTGTAGTAATAAAATTCAACAGGAAAGGGTTACTTTGACTTCATTTCACTGTTTTTGTTCACTCGTGTCCACTGCATTATTTTAAAGCTCCGCCCCACTCCAATGACATCATGTCATGTCATATATCTTTGAAAAGCTCGTTTCCTGAAATATACATCAATTTCCTTTATATGCCTTATAAAGCACACGTACTAGGATAAAACCACATTAAACCACCATATTGTTCCTCAAAATCAGAATATGTGTGTGTGTGTGTGTGTGTGTGTGTGTGTGTGTGTGTGTGTGTGTGTGTAGGAAAGATATTACAGAGAAATTGTTAATCATTTTCAAATTTACATTAGATTTTATACTAAATAATCACCTGTGGTGTTTTATAGTACAGTAATTAAATGATTTTCCAACACACTGTTAAAGTTTTTTTGTTTTGTATTGAGAGCATCTTCACAATTATAATTCAACATTCAAGAATAGATTTTTGGTTTTATTAAGTATAAAATTGACTCGTAGTTACTTAAAAGACAGGTCATTTGCATACAACTAAATGCAATTTTTGAAAAAGTTCAAATACAGAAAATAAAACAGCAATCACCAGGCGAAGATTGATTGTGATATCTATTGTTATAAATTTAATTTAAATTGCACAATTCACCTGTGACGTCTTGCATTAAAAGAAAGACATGTTCTCAGGTTTTAAGTCTTGGTGCTGGATAAGTCTACATGGACCGCTGTACAATGTGGCTTTATGAAACTTGATAGAATTGGAGCTTGGAAGCTGTCAGGAGTGTGTGAATATGAATTTTGTATATTTGAATTATATACACATCACAATTATATACACACTGAGTAAAATTCAGTGTTTTCTTGTATTTGTTTTGAACTTTAAAATTTTTTCTAAATATAATTTCAAAGTGATGATTTTGGGACTTTAAAAACTCAGCACCCTAAATCCAAATGTCAAAAATACAGATTTAATGTAAATTAGCTCAAAGGCTACAGGGAACAGGGAAAAGTAGACGATTTCAGAAACGTATTGAAGTTTTTATGTTCTACTGAAATAGATAAATTCCTTTTAAAGCAGTTCACAGTTAGCTAGCTAACGATTGCCAGCAATCTAACGATATTGTAGCCTAACTAGCCGGAATGTTACCTTAATAGTTATTCTCGGCATTGACTGTTTAGTACAATTTAAAAACATTTTTATTTGTTTCTGAAAGCATCCACTTTCTCCCTGGGAATCTCAGATGCTCTACTTTTGGTCTACAGAAAATCTGTATTTCTGCAATGAGAAATGTTGAGATTTCATTTTTAGAGTTTGGATTCTTAAAAATCTTAAAATGGCAACCTGTGAATTTTGAATATGTTTCAAAGGGCAAATTTTACTATCAAGTTCAAAACTAAGATTGGCTTGAAATAAATTTATTAAATACACTACAGAAAAAAGAATTGTATTTAATGTGATGTGTTTGTAATTCACATATTCAGAATTCTTATTCAGATACTTTTGTCAGCTTCCAAGCTCCATACTGGCGATAGAGGATCTAAACCCGATTGTTTATTGGTTTGGATCCGTCACTGTCTGTAGCACTCGCTACTTAAGTAATCCCGAAACAGTATTTACTTAATACACTCCCTGTCTCACAAATCTCTCTCTCTCTCTCTCTCTCTCTCTCTCTCTCTCTCTCTCTCTGACCTGTGGGGGAAACGGTTCTAATTACTGCAGCGGACTCGTTCCTCTCAGCGCTTGAGCTGCTCTCATTGCTGTCCATTAGCATGCTGAGGAGGTCTGGGGCCTGATAGAAATGCTGATTTATAAGACAGAGAATGACATTAATCCCTGATCGCTCGGCAAATTGAGCCTGCACCGGGGATAAAATCCTGTCCCTCCTCTCTTCAATCCCTAATGTTTAATATGCGCATTATCACCCATACATGGTAGCTTCGTATCTCCGTGAGTAAAAATGCCCGAGAAGGTGATATATTGGCTGCGCGTTGGACGGGACGGTCTGTGATATGATTTTCGGTTTTTATTTCCTCAAAAAAAAAACAAAAAAAAGAATGTAATGGAATGAAGTGCAGACTCCATGTGTGCCATGTAATATTCAGCATACAGAAATCAACAAGGCAGCTCATCAATATTTAGCATATATGCTGCATTGCCAGTTTATCGTGGCACATAATAAACCAGCATCTGAGTGGATATTGTTTTTTTTTCCCTCCAATATACGCCAGGCTGCCAGTGTAATAAGGAACTAGATAGGTGGCGCCTAATAAACAATAAACAATAAAGCGATTATTTGCACTAGTGGCAGGTTTCAAACCGTCACTCTATACATTGTTGTGCGTTCGTATTTCCTGGCTGCACATTTGGTGTCGTTCTGTTTTTTCCAGCTCTTTAAAAGGTCCCGTTTTCCGAGCAGAAACAAAATAATGTGCAATCTGCTGCAATCTGTTGCTTTTATTTCTCCTCGCCTTGCTTTAGCTCTTCACAGAAAGCCGGCACTGATGCCTGACAGCTTTAAGTAGATTACTCACAGGCCTGTTTTAATGAGCAAGGCGAAGACAAGCCCACTCTGAGAGGAGGATAATCAGCCTTCACTGCATACACACACTCGGCAAATCAGCCAGTACACACAGCAATGAAAGTGCCACCTGTTGCTCATGCGCACACTCGCTGCGTACACGGGCAAACAAGCAGAATAATACCATATCCAGTATGTGCTTTAGTTGATGTGGAAATTGTTAATCTGGATAATCTGTCATCAAACTACTTTAATTAACCTGATCAGTCAAACGTCAACACAGACCGTTTGCACAAGTAATGGCTCCGATTCATACGCGAAGTTAACCATGAACAATACTTTTGCATTTTCTTTTTTAAGTCTAATTAAAAAGTTAATTAAAGTGAAATTAGCAGCACATACAGTAAATAGCGTATGCTGTGCAATTAAATTCAGTCCAAATGATTGAGCTACTCTTTCAGTGAATCAGTCAGACCTTGAAGTGTGATGTTCGCTCACAGAAACAGTGTGCTTATGTTGAGCCTTATTTACACACACACACACACACACATATATATACCCACACCCACAACAGAGCTAAAAGTGTCAAAAAAAAGGACTCAGTAGTGAGTAGCTCCACCGTTCTTGGTGATAACTTCACACACTCGTTTCGGCATGCTTGATGCAGNAGTCTGGACCTGACGTCCATTTTTGTAAACTTCCCTTGCCATCCATCCCCAAACATTCTCAAGGGGATTTAGATCAGAGAAACATGGCTGATTATACTGATTATGGCTGATCAGTATATGTATATATACTCACTACTATGACTAGTCAACTACTTGTGTAGAAAACATTGCTGCCAAAATTGAAAAAATTCTAAGTTTAAATGGGAAACGAGTTCTCACTTTGATTACCAGCATCATCCCCATCAGTCTGGTTCATCACCTGAGGTAAAAGTCACTTCGCATTCACGACATTAAGCACGAGTCTCTTCACTCAACTCATCTCTGTTCACAATGACAAAAATAATCACTGATTCATTCACTCACGTCTGTCCTCTTGGGTAAATTTCTTTCTTTTACTAAATCAAGCAGAGCCTATAAGCATTCTTCTCTCTTTTGATGATGATATGAAGCATCGCAGACATTTTGACAGCCGGTGTCTAATCCCAAACTTTATTGATTAGGCTTATGCCTGTTTCACTATGATGTGTAGCCATTAAAAACTCGGATCATGTTCAAGGTCTAGATAGTTAGCAAGATTTTAGACATCTTTAGGCAGACTGTTTGCTGCGTATGTTAAACTGGCTCCTTACGCAGTGCGATTTCTGCAGGCAGACGGCAAGGCAAGGTCAGAAAGCAGTCTAAATAAAACCATTTCCACTTATGTTTTGAGATGTCAAGTATTTTTGTTTTGTGTTCTCAGCCATATCTTCACTGTATCGCTAAATGGTTATGTGTTTGAAAGTACAGTATTTAATATTCAGGCTTTTACATGGAAAAGCAGATGAGACCACAAGTTGATTAGACTCCTTTTTCCCCCAATGAACTGAGGAGGAGTGGAGCAGTTTCAGTAGCTGACCAGGCCAAAATAACAAGCACCGCTAACAGGACAGGGATAAATTATGTAACCTAAATGTAAAAGTAAATAAACAAGCCTTCCCAGAATCTCTAACTAGTTATATACATGAAAAAAAAAATCCGCAAAATAAAAGCGTAGTCTTTTATAATATTTATATTATATTACATGTCCAAACCATCTTAATCTGGCCTCCCTAACTTTGTCTCCCAAACACCCAACATGAGCTGTCCCTCTAATGCTCATCTTTTTAGTGGAAGTGGAAGTGGAAGTGACTTTGTGGCCAAGTGTGGTGACCCATACTCGGAATTTGTGCTCTGCATTTAAC
>CM074959.1:4114961-4156281 GCA_037577455.1 Pangasius macronema | reverse complement strand
AATAAATGAGGAGATGAAGCTAGTGGGTGCAAGTGTTGAGGATGCAGAAGATAGGGATAGGTGGAGAGCGATGATTCCCTGTGGCGACCCCTGAAGGGAAAAGCCGAAAGAAGAAGAAGAAAGATATCATATTACAGTGGAAGCATTTTTAGAGCCTTAGACGAAACAAAAATTTACATAGTGACAGTTAAACAAAAATTCCATAAGTGCTTCTTTAAATAAGAACTAAATCTTACATTATTAAGCTCTCAGATGCTACAGATCCCAGTGGGACTCTGAAAGACTGCTTTATTAAAGGATGCCGTGAGAGAGTAGAAGCGTTAAAGCTTGTAGATTAAAGACTCGTAGATAACGCTTATATCGATTGTGAGATAAGATAAAAATGTTGTGTGGTACAAGTGGATAATTTGAGTGATTTTTTTTTTCCAGTAAAATACACCATCACAGACACGGCTTAATTTGGTTGTTCCTTGCTTTTCATAATTTTAGGAAAAAACTGCATACAATTTTTAAGTAGCCAAAAATGTTACATTTTTTAAAGATGCGTTGTGTACTTAGTTGCTAGTTTATTACACATCTTTCTATTACTGAGGATATCCTGAGACTCTCACAAACATCCAAATCAAAAGCGTTAGACAAACCCGAGTAAAGAAGTAAGCAAATGTGCTCCAATGACGGGCCAAACACAACACTACCCAAGCCGTGCAAACACAAACAAATAAGACAAAGCAGAAGCAATAGTTTAGTGCCATGAGATTGTGTATTGTGTTTAAAAGGAAGTTGGTAACCAGCCAATCAGTGAATAATAAGTGTGAACCTGGAACAGAAAAACATACCACAAGCCAATGGCATGAATGTAACTGAGATTGTAACATAAACAACTGAGTCATGATGTTATGACACATTTAATCCTATCAATAATGGCTGTAAAGCATCTCGTACTTCCTTGATTCCACACAGTATTTCAATGACATCCTTCTGAACAGTCATTATTTCATTTAAAGTGTAATTGAAGTGAAAAGTGCAATACGTCGTGGGTTATCAGGGCTGTGTGTGTGGCGGGAGTCTGGAACGTGTCCAGGTTATCATCTGAAGCCGAACCGCTGAGGCCTAACTGCTTCTCCCTCATTACCAGCGAGCACCATCAATATCAGACCTGCTACATGACATTTTCCTCAGGCTCTAATTCCTTTTTGCAGTCCTCACAACAGGGATGTGTCTGCTATCAGTATCAGTTATTCGAAGCACACTATATTGTTAGCCTCAGAGATGCATTGATATTGATAATGGAACCAGGTATCAGACTTCTTTACTCGTACTCATGCTCATGAAAATGCTCCGATACCATATGATTAGGGCTGGGCAATATTATGATATAAAATCTATATTACACTTTATAATATTGCCATGCTTACATTTTGCTTAAAGTTGATTTGGGTGTATAGTTTATAAGAAATTAAGAAGTCAAATTTGACTTGATTTATATGACTCGGCTAGCCTTATGTATATGTATATAGGTGTATATATGGCTCATATATGCATAGACTGTATATATATATATGGCTCAGCTATCTAACTCTAAATGCATAAACTGCATCACCTTGTTCTTAATTACATGGAAAATTCTAATCATTGACAAATTGATGTTGTATAAGAGAAAGTACACTATGGGGCATGCCATTATTGGAAAAGAATCAACGTTAGTGCCGTGATGTATTGTTGATTGTTTTCCTATAGCAGCATGCCTCATTATGTTTAACCCTTACCTAATATAATCATATATTACACGGCACGCTGTGCCATACCACTCCCAAACATCAGAAGCAAGCAGATATGAAATATACAGAACTGTTACATTATGGAGAAGATTTTGGATGTATTTTGTATGTACTTCTTCTTTTTTTTTTTTTTTTTTAATTTGTTCTTTATTTAAATATCTAAACAGGCTGGGTTTTTAATCACATAGTTGCTTTTAAGCAATGAACACTCTAACGTGTCAAATTGGCTATTATTATTCATAAAATCCTTCCTTGAGGGTAAAATAAATATTAAAATACCATTTCTTATCGCATTATCTTTCAGGTCTATTTACTGCCATTTGAAGGCTGCTGAATTGCTAATAAAATCTCGATATTATTCCAGAAACTGGAGGAGTCGATGGAGAGAAGAAATTACAAAGTTAATGACATAATGTAGAATAGATGTGCTGTGTTAATGAGTAATGTGAATGCATTCACCTGAGGGTTAAGTCATTAGGTATGGGGTGGGGGGGGGGGGGGGGGGGGTATTCCTGTCTAATGATTAATATTCCTGTCCTCGTAACTTCCTTACACGTCTTTTCTCACCTCACTGAGATGCAGCACATGTCTGAAGTGGACGTGTGTCCGAACAAAGCTGCTCCCCTGTTTCATTAGTGTACTCAGGCCAGCCTTTCTCCTATCTGATTAAAACTAAGAATATGCTGGCTGTAGTGGCTAGTGTGTGATGTGCTTACCAAAACAAATCTCTGGCTGAGGGAATCGCCCGAGTGCTGAACTGGCCTCTGTTCTGCTTCTCATTTCAGGAGAACGTTTGCATTTTTATCTGTGGGATTACCGACGATTCTTTTTGACATTAAAGGTTCAAAAACGGCTCACGTGCAGGTGAGCTCTGAACATTGTTAGTACGTCGGAGTTAAGAAGCCTTGTTCACATTTGTCTGGGGAGCATGAGCATTTGAATTATTTATCCTGAACGTATTTGATCGATGCTAGGGGAACCGCACTTCTTTACCTCCTGTGGCACAATACCACTGTCCTACAAAATATTAATGAGAAAAGAGTGTGAGCACTAGACAGAGACAGAGCTTCAGAGGTCAAACCTTATAGGAGGAGTTTTTGAATTAAGAAATATGCCGGCTGTTGCATGGAAATGGGAACTTGGAGAAATAGCAGAACTTGATCCAATGTCTAAAATATTTATCTTTAACATTTGCAATATCAATCTCAGTTTAGCATTTCCAATCCAGCCTTGACATATCTAAAAATATATATCTAGAAATGGTGACATGCTTTGAAGTACCTGATTTGTGTTCTTAGTCGGTTTCCTTTATATATTATTCTTCCGTTTTTCTCGTATTGCTCAAATCGCTCTACGTCAGCCGTCGAGTTGTAGTAGAGTTGAACAAAGCATCAAGAGCGCTCTATTGAAGCAAAAGCTTATGCAACACCTATATCACCCATGGGAAATAGCAATTAAAGTAATCCAGAACGGTGTACAGCAATGCTTTGAAGTCTCTATAAAAACATCCACATGCTAGTTTGCTAGGTCAGGGACTGAGGGTACCATCAGTCTCTAAAAACCCAGTTGGGAGGTAAGTACAGTACAGACTTGCCCAAAGAGAGCTGTAGTAATCCAGTATTGAGATGAGAAGGGACTGAACAAACACCTGAGTGGCCTCTGTGAATAAAAAGTGGCCGGATCTCCGTAATGTTGCAGAGGATTAACTGGCACGAGTCAGTAAGTTTAGCGATGTGAGGCAAGAAGGACAGGTGGTTCTCCATGGTTGTTTCCCCAAGGTGGTATGCAGTGACAGATGGTGAGATCTGAGAGTTGTCCAGAGAGATCCCAAGATCTTGACATGGGGATGTGTCTCTGGAGATGTACAATAGCTCAGTTTTGCTGGAATTAAGTTTCAGCTGATGAACTATCCGTGATGAGATGTCTGCAAGATGTGCTGAGATCCGTGCAGAAACATGGGTGTTGGAGGGAGGGGGGGAAAGGATCGGTCGAAAGTCGAGGGTCGGCATAGCAGTGGTATAAAAACCAGTGTGAGGATATGACCTCACCAAGAGAGTGGGTATAGAGAGAACTGAAGAGAACCCAGCACTGAACTTGGTGAGGTCTTCACGGCGCAGATATGGATCCCCTGAATCACTGATGGGGTGTTATTTTAATCCGTGATCCATTACCACCTCAAAATAGATGGTACTAGAGTATGAATAAACAAAAAAAGATTTCTCTTTGCAATCTTTGCCAAAAACTTTTTAAAACACAGACGAGTATAACCCTGAGATGAGGAAAGTACATGAAAACCTAAAAAAACTGATTTTGTTTCACAATGAGGACAAAAAAGAACAACACCCACCATCACTCACTCGCTTCTCATTTGCATAAAGTTTTTATTGTTGCTTGCCTCATACAATTTGTGTTGCTAAGGCTCTATTCCAAGTTACGACACAAAAGCCAGGTCATTAGAGTTCTATAAATGAGATGAGATGGAATTAACCACAATAGGTGACTGGCTCTAGGATTTGATTGGACTTGCTGAATGTGAGCCATCTGATAATTTGTAGTCAGCTCTGTATTTTCAGCTTGCTCTATTGTGGTGTGTAATTAGAAGTTTCTCGTTTTTGTAAAAGCTTAGGACAATAATTTATTTCTACAAGAGCTTTATCTCAGCAACTCGGGTCTGGCTGATGGTGCAGAGTGATTCAGTTGCTAAACAGACCAGTTATCATCCCTTTTTGTGCCCATTTGACCAGTGCATCAAGACAGACAGTAGCAGTGATAATGACAAGAGTGTTCAAACCCACCCCCTTCCTCTCTCTCTCTCTCTCTCTCTCTCTCTCTCTCTCTCTCTCTCTCTCTCTCTTTCTCTCTCGCTCTATGTCAGTAATGGGTCATTGTGTGGAGAGTCTACGGCACTTTTATCTCTGAGCACTTTTGCTGGACAGACAAATCTGATTATTGTCAGTCAGGAGTCCTGCCATCACTCTCCAACTCTGAAAGACTCCATTAGGTCAGAGAAGAGTGAGAAAGAGGGAGAGGTGGGCTGAAGTGAGGTCATGTGAAGAGTGGATATGTGTGCTATTTTATTACAGCCTTTAAAGTCCATTGATCAACTTGCCAGCTTCCTTCCTTCCAAGCCTGCCGAATAGATGAATGTGGAATCTGGAATGGAAGCCAACATCACGACTGGAGCTTCTTAAATTTTTATTCATACATGATCGGGATGTTTAGCAGTCACTGCTCCATTTTGTAGGAAGAACAAGTAGAGAAAGGGATGTGGAATATAGTGCTCTGTGGTGAGGTTTAGAATGGAAAGGTTGTTGAGAAATGCGAAAAAGTGTACAAAAGGGAGATGATGGCACTGTTTTCTCCAACATGCAATTGCAAAAAAATGAAGGCCTGCAGGTAAAGGAAAACATCTTTCCTTTTTGTGGCTTTCTGCAGTGCTAGACTTCATAGTGGCTCTCGGTCTGTATCAGCGACTCCGTCCTGGCTCAAGGTATGGCTGGATAGCAGCCTGTGCAAAATCAGGGTAAAACACAGCCAAACTAGTAATGAATTCGGCAGAAGTATCTGAGAAGTGGACGGGATTGATTAAGAGTGTCTGCATTAGTTGGTGAGATTGGTCAAGAGTGTCTGCAGGAAGAGATGGAATTGGTGAATAGAGTGTGCCGGCGTGGGTAAGACTGGTCAAGAATGTCAGCGATAGTGGGTGAGATTGGTCAAGATTGTAGGCGTTAGTGGGTGAGATTGGTCAAGAGTGTCCACGTTAGTGGGTGAGATTGGTCAAGAGTGTCTGTAATAGTGGGTGAGATTGGTCAAGAGTGTCTGTAATAGTGGGTGAGATTGGTCAAGAGTGTCTCTGGTAGTGGGTGAGATTGGTCGAGAGTGTCTCCAGTAGTGGGTGAGATTGGTCAAGAATGTCTCTGGTAGTGGGTGAGATTGGTCAAGGGTGTCTCCAGTAGTGGGTGAGATTGGTCAAGGGTGTCTGCGGTAGTGGGTGAGAATGGTAAAGATTGTCTGCGGGAGGGGATGGAATTGGTCGAGAGTGTCTCCAGTAGTGGGTGAGATTGGTCAAGGGTGTCTGCGGTAGTGGGTGAGATTGGTCAAGGGTGTCTGCGGTAGTGGGTGAGAATGGTAAAGATTGTCTGCAGGAGGGGATGGAATTGGTCGATAGTGTCTGCGGTAGTTGGTGAGATTGGTCAAAAGTGTTTGTGGGAGGGGATGGGATTGGTTAAGAGAGTCTGCGAGAGTGGGTAAGATTGGTCAAGAGTGTCTGCGGTAGTGGGAGAGATGAGTCAGGAGTGTCAGCAGGATTGCAGGGATTGTTTAAGAGTGTCTGTGGTAGTGGGAGAGATTGGTCAAGGGTGTCAAAACTGTATTTGTTTGAATTTTAAAATTTCAAAACAGGTAGCAGGTGCCAAAATCAATGAGTTCACCATTTATTGTCTGGTGTTTAATATTAATAACTGACTGGAAAAAAACAGTAAGTATAGGTATATAAATATAGAAAAACTGGAAAAAGTACACCATGTTTTAACTGACACTTTTAAGTTATTAATTTATCTTTGCACAGATGGGAGCAGATATGTGTTAATTATGTGTGTATGGTCTACTACTTGTCACAGCAGCTGAGAGGAAACAGTTCTAAAGAAGATAAAATGTTGTAGCTCTTTTTGTGAATCATATCAGTGCAGACGAGTCAGTTAAAGTGGATTGATGTTATTGTAAGTGAGTCTGGAGGTGTGCACGATTGGGAATTGTAGTGTAATTAAAAACTTGCTTTATAAAAATGTTTGGTGAAGGATATGCACAGGTTTTTACTTCAGCGTGAGTTTCAATAAACCTGTTTGGGATTGAAAAGTGCAACCAAATTTGATGACTCATTTCTGTATTTCAGTATTAGCTTACTTATTCTGTACCTTTGGCATCACATTTGTGGATGGATAATTTGAGAATCCAGAAAATGTTTTTGTTTACTGTGATGACTCAGAATCAGAAAGTAGGAGAAACCAGTGTATAAATTCACAAAGGATTTTGATAAGAAACATATATTAATGAAAGAACTCGATACTCAGGATCACACACAGAATAACTAGGTAGCAAGAAACAAGATCAAGTGAGGACAGACACAAATATACTGTATACATATTATGATCAACTCAATACAACAGTCAGTTAGATGATGCAGGACACAAGATGTGTAAACTCTGCATGTTCTTTATTATGACAAATGTGATATAGGGAGGTGCCATTACATGAGGATATTCCATATTCACAGTCAGAGAAAACAAGGCTCAGGACCAACTGATACAGAAATGCAAAGACAATGGGACAACAACACACAGACCAATGACAGGACAGGGGCGGAGTCAGGTCTGGAGCACAAACAAAAGTGCATGGTAATGTATACAAAAGCATATAACATAAATCTAAAACAAAATGTCTGAGAGGTGGAATTCATGAGAGCGGACACTGATAACAAACGAAACACAATGAACTAATAGGGGAAGAGAAAATGGAAGAAAGACATTAATTAAAGCACACTGAGGACTAACGACACGTCAATACTTTCACTCTCAATGTTTTATGCTGGATTATAACTATGTAAAGGAAAGTTAAATCATCTATAACAAATGCATTTCTGTTGAATTTTTCCCAAATCAGGGAATTATGTTTATGATCATATTTAAATTGAAGTTCATTACTTTAAATTGCTCTGGATTTGAAAGTCGCTCCGGATAAGGGCGTCTGCCAAATGCTATAAACGTAAATGTAAATGATAGTGTAATTTTGTTCATTTGCTGCATTGCTCTGCCGTTCCTTGTTTCATTGCTCAAACTGCACCACTCCAGCTATCAAGAACAGACAAGTAATGGTGATTGTGAGCGTGTGGTGTTTATATCAATGTAATGCCTGGTCAAGGCCTTCCTCATGTCCCTCATGTCTGTGCGGCATTAAAAAGCAATCCGCGGGGATATATTTGTGTGGCCTGGTTTATCTGTCTGGTGTAAAGTGCTTGGAGAGGACTCCCTGCTGCTCACTTGCTGCTGAAGCTCATCCTTAGCTCCTTCTCAGGTTTCCTGATCCAATGCAAAAATTAGCTGCAACTGTGAGCGTAGGTGACTTTAGTAAATTTGAATATAAACAAAGTCATAAGAAGCGCTACAGCTGCTAACTCTGTCTTTCCTATAACTCTTACTAATTTAAGTTGCATTCGTTGCTGTGATCAGCTAAGATGGTTGTCACGGTTTATCCACTTTTAGTAAAGTTGTGCGTAAATATTTTTGTATTTTAAACCAGATTTAGAATAGTTTCGCTGACACTGATTGTATTCACGTGTGAATGCCAATCAGTTGTAAATTACCATGGTTCACCGCACAGCTGATTTACATTCAGTGACCACCACAAAACTCCGTAAAAGGGAAAGTTCACAGAGAGCTGAAAAAAGAAGACTAAATGATGAAAGGCCGCCTCCTACGTATGATATGCGCTAAATCTTCCAATAATGCAGTTCAGCCACTGCTGCGCATCAGCTACCATAGACCATAGTGCACACTAACGCATTCTTCTTTCATAGGATGGCAATTTTTTCCTAACTGAAAAGCTAGTTTTATTTTTCTTTATGGATCTATGTATTTGTTTTAGATTACTTTCTTTCTAGTCATTAATATGAAACAGTCACAAAACGATTACACAGAATTCTTACATTTGTGTTTGTAATTGAAATAAATAAGCGATTTCAACTTGACAGGGAAATCCGAATATAAATTTGCAGTAACTCATCGACATTCTTTGATTTGAAGCCGAGGCTCACATTAGTGAGACTCCTTTACACATAGATTTACACAAACTCAGGAGCTCTTGCAGGATATGAACTGATCTGAGCCCAGGTGAGATGATGTTAGCTGACCTAATTTATATCTTGACTGTGTGACTCCATGTGGGGATGTCAAGCTTTGTTTTTTTTTTTACATCTGTTATGGAGTTGCATCAAACAGCTGAATTACAATCAGGGGTCTTAACCAAAACAGCAGAAGAAAATAAAGCTAAGATCAAACAGGTTCTGATCTTTCAGTTTCTGAGGAGCGATGAGCACTGGGCTTCTCAGATACTTGTGTACCTTCTTAGTCATGAAATTTGTTTTGATTGTCTCCGAACCATGTCAAGTCTTAAGACAGCGTTTAATTGTTTTTACGAGCATGTTCTTCATGGCGTTGGACTGTTTTGTTCTTCTTTCCTTTTCAGCTCTTTCTGCAAGTGAAAATGTTAACCAGAGGATTCTTTAATTAGCTCTTTCGTCTCTGACCTTGGCTTGTTCTCTCAGCCTCGAATCTGACATAAACCACAAGAGGTTTTTCTTTCCAACTCACAATGGCACACGGTGACAAATTGACACTAATCGCTATCTGATAATTAACATTCCTTGAGATTTGAAAGCAAGGCTTGGCTCAGCAGAAAGGTCACAGTGAGCACTAGAGCTATGTAGACCTGGTACTTATAGAGAGTTTAGCGTTATGCTTATTGGCCACTTAGAAACACCACACAAATACTGGATAGAACCCTTTTTGCTCACAGAACAGCCTCAGTTCCTTGTGCTCTGGGTTTCATAAGGTGCTGGAAGCATTCCTCTGAGATTCTGGTCCATGTTGACATGATTGTGTTTCACAGTTGCTGCAGATTTATCAGCCGCACATTCATGTGGAGTTCTACTTGCCAAATGTGCACTATAGGATTTAGATTATCTTACGACTTGTGCTTTGTGACAAGATGCATCATCCCTTTGGAAGTAGCCATTATTAGATGGGTAAATTGTGGCCATAAAGGGAAGCAAGTGGTCAGCAACAATGCTCAGATAGGCTGTGGCATTCAAACAATGCAAGATTGTGTGGCAAGGAAATATTCCCCACACCATTACACCACCAGCAGCAGCCTGAACTCTTGACAAAAGGCAGGTTGGATCTATGGATTCATACTCTTAACACCATTCTGACCCTACCATCAGCAGAAATGTCCAGTTTCAGTGAGTCTGTGCTGTCTGAGGCCTCAGATTCCTGTTCTTGGGTGACAGGAGTGGAACCTGATGTGGCTGTTGTAGCATATCTGAGATGCTTTTCTGCTCACCATGGTTGTAAAGAGTGGTTATTTGAGTTACCGTGGCCTTCCTGTTAGCTCTAAACAACCTGACTATTCTCCTCTGACTTCTTTCATCAGCAGCTGAATGGCAGAAGTACCCCTCACTGGATGTTTTTTTTATGCACCATTCTCACTAAACTTTAGAGACTGCTGTGTGTGAGAATCCCAGAGCAGAGGCTTCTGAAATATTCAGACTAGCTTGTCTGGCACCAACAACCGTGATTAACATTTTCCTATTCTGGTGTTTATGAATGTTAACTTAAGCTCTTGACCTCTGCCTGCGTAATTTTACGCATTGTCTTCTGCCACATGATTGGCTGACTGGATAATTGTATAAATGTTCAGATGTACAGGCACTCTTATTACAGTGGTTGATGAGTATGTGTATACTTTAACCAGGGCAGAGTATTCTGTCTGCATAGGGTTACTATTCTTCAGAGCTGCATTCATAATTTAGCCGATTAAGGGCATTAAGGCCAATAAGGAATTCTGGAAGACCTTAAATAGCCCTGTTGCTCAAAGGTTGGAACATTGTCTGCACAATTAGCTGTCTAAAACCAATTTACTTATATCCTGCTGGCATAAAGAATGCAAGTACTTCTGTTTTCTTTTCATGCATTGTTTTTCCCCCTGTAGGATGAATAAAACATTAGTGAAGCAGTGAAAGGATGATGTTACATGCTATTCATTAACAATTAGGAATTATTTGGGGCAGCATGGTGGTATAGCTTTGCCATCTCACAGCTTCAGGGTCCCTGGGTTGAGCCTGAGCTTGGGTTACTGTGTGTATGGAGTTTCACATGTTTTTCTCATGCCTGTTCGGGTTTCTTCCAAATCGGTCCTCCTGTTTCCTCACACTTCCCAAAAACATGTCAGTAGGTGGACTAGCTATGTTAAATTGCTCCTTGGTGTGAATGTATGTGTGTATGGTTCACTGTGATGGTCTCGCGCCCTGGATGATTCCTGGAATAGGCTCTGGATCCACCTTGACCTTGACCAGGATAAAAGCTCCTACTGCAGATGAAAGAATGAATGAACAGGAATAATTTCCAAGATTGTGAGCTTATCTATAGACTCAGGCCTCATGCATCACTGCCATTACAATACATCTGCTATGTGAACTGAAACTCAATACAAAATTAATGCCTGAAATTTGTGTTGAGGATGGATTCCAAAAAAAGGATCAAAACCTGTGGCCTAAAGTTTTTACCTGATGTAGCGTTTAGGGTTTGGTCCGCAGTAACCTCATATTTCACTTAAATAGATTATTGATCATTATCTGTTATTTCCATATGTCTGTGTGGATTGGTCAGTAGCAGGCTGTCCACTGAAAATGACCCCAGGACCCCCCCAACACCCACCTAATCAAAACCCTTCCTAACGTCTCACACTATCGTGTATTGCACTTTGTATGCAGTTCTTGTGATGTTTGATACTTGGAGGTAGGATACAAGTGTGTAAAATCTGTGTTCTTTATTATTAAGGACAATCCAGGAATTGTGGGTTAGGGTTAGAACTCAGAATAGAAAATAGAAAACACAAGAAACAAGGCTCCTGAATTAACAAGACAAATAGCATAATAACACGTCACAGCAAGACATTGAAACAATGGGGTGTAAATAGGCAAATTAAACAAGGGCTTAACCCAAAATACCTGGACACAATCGGGTAAACCACCAATGACAGGACGCGGTGGAGACAGGACCATAATCAAAACAAAAGCCCATGGAGTGAGTGTAGCACCATGGTCGTGAAGAAACGACATTTCCTTCCAGTTATATAGCGGAATCACAATAAAAACTCGCTTGACTTTATTAAAGTTCTCTGCAAGGCTAGGGGTAAGTCTGGCTGCATGTCTGTGGAGGAAATTAGAGGGCTAACCAGGCTGAAAGACCCATCAATATCCAGTACTATACATAGAGAAGAGGGAGGAGGAATACTTTATTCATAGTAATTTTAAGAAATATGGTGAGAAATACATTATTCCCACAATGGGACGAGGGCAAATAATGAGCTTCCATGAGAGGTAGAGATCCTCTAAGAGCTCGAATTGAAGCACTGTGCGGTCTGCATTCTAATTTTATGGCACTTAGGAGTAAAGAGTGGGGGCCTCTCCAGCCACTCGTGCAGCCTGCTGGCAATGGAATATAATGTGTTTGGAGAGGTAGCCCATTATCCTGGCATTGGGGGGGGAGGAGCTGAAGTGGCCTATGAAACGGCCCTTTAGACAGGTGTGTGTGTGTGTGTGTGTGTGTGTGTGTGTGTGTGTGTGTGTGTGTGTGTGACTGAGTGACACTTTTCAGTACTAGCTCTGTCTTCATTAGTAGCGCTCCTCGAAACAGGCTCTCTTGCTTAGCTGAGAGGAAGCGAACCTGAGCAAACACCCACAAGGGCTCTCACTCACACTACCATATCATTCAGCTTTTCTTCTATTCCAATTTTGTCTGATTGTCCCTCCATTATTCACATTTTCTGTCAAAAACATGTTTTTTAGTTGGTGATAAGGTTTTTTTTTTCTTGGAATAAATTTACTTCACTTAAAATTTCCAACTAATTAGCCATAAATAGTTCTTTCATACTTTTAGTGTAAGATTACCACTAATTAGCCATAAAGACATTTTACCAAGGGAGCCAATAATTCTGGAGCTGACTCTAAATAATAATATCGTGTCAAAGGGTGGCACAGTGATGTAACAGATAGTGACAGCTCCAGGGTCCAGTGCTTGATCCTGACCTCATGTAACTTGAAGCTGTGTGGTGTTGTTTGTTCTTGTGTACATTTGGGTTTCCATTCAAGTCCTCCATCCTCTCCAAAACATACCACTAGGTAGTGTGGCTACTCTACAAGTTCCCCTACCTCATCACACTTCACTTTGTGTAATCAGCTCTTTTTCAGAAGATTCTTGTGCAAAGAAAGTAGAAGAAGAAGAAGAAGAAGAAGAAAACAGATGAACAGCTCTCTTAGGCTCAATGCTGTGATAATTTTTTTAGTTCAGTTCTGACATTTTCAGTTAAAATGGCTGTTTCAGTTAGATCATTGAGAACATAACCGACATCTCCACCTAGTATGTTTTGCTAGAATTGGCCAAATGCCGCCTTGATGTAATTTCTGATCCCTCGCAGCACTACTTGAAATGTCTCTCTTTTTACCATTATGCAGAGGTGAAATGTAAGAAATGTGCCGAACAGGATTAATTGGTGAACCTGTGCAGTTCTGTTTAAAGAGTTGTAGAAACACTTGTATGTTCTATAGAGGTGTTGAAGGTATTTCTTCCCTTACTCCCTGTCTGACCAGTATACAGAAGGAAATAAAGTATTTATTTACCATTGTGTGTGTACTGTATACAATTTAAGTATAAAAAGAGTCAAAATGATCTAAACCCAAAAAGGACAAGTCATAAACGAGTTCAAGAATAAGCAGATGGTCATACACAATCTGTATCTGAGTCTATTTAGTGATCCGATCATCCCAATATTCAGATTTAAAGCCAAACTGGGTAATTTGGTCACCTGCCAATTCCCCTCAACCAGCCAGCTCTATCCTGTCATATGACTGCTACCAACCACAGAGGGTGAAGACTAACAAAAAGGAAAGCTCTATCTGTCCTTTTCCACATACATGAGCTCACAGAAGACCATGATTGGCTAGTTTTGCTGTGATTGAAAAGGGAGAGAGAATATGCCTTTCTCTCCCATGTCTCTCAATTATGCTCCCTTGGCTCCTGGCCATGGATGGCTGTGGCATCACTTGGATTCAAACTTGTGATCTCCTGACATTTGTTTTCATGAAACTTACCACTGTGCCCCTGGAACCCAGAGGTAGAACTGTTAGTGTCAACATAGTGTGTAAATTCTGGCTCTGACAGTTCCTCAACCTCAGCAACATATACATAATTGGTCGAATTTCTTTTAAAAATCTATCCTGCATCTATCCATTATTTTTGCTGCACCTGCCTGAGAAGCCTTCTAACAAATATTGCTGGTTCTATTTCCCAAAATATCAACAAACTAGTAGCCCAATTTAAACCACTGTGACCCTGACCTGGCAGCTACTAAGGATGACTGAATGAATGCTGTAAATGCAGTGCATGTTAATAAACGCCTCTGTTTGTCCCTTGAGCTTCATGCCCTGAAATAGAAAACAATAGTGCTATTCTTGTCTTTAAAACATAATATCCGTACATTCCGAATAATGTATTCATATTCGAATGATGAGTTATCATATAGAAGTTCAGAAGTTTCATTCCGGCCAATAGGTAACCAGGGGCAGGGACAAGGCATGTGGAAATTGGTGGTCATCCAGTGAGGAACCAGAACAAGGCACTTAGCAAAGAACTGGACCTGAAAGACAAGACATGCCTACCCCTGCACCAAGAAAGCACAGTGAACAGGCAAAAATACAACGAAGGTCATTACCAATGTCAAACTATATAAAAGAAAACATTTTATAGTTTCCATTCTCTATAATTTCCCAGTCTCTACCTACCTATACCCCCCGAGTATCAGGTTTGTTATACTCAATCGCTGAATGTTGGTGACTATGAAACGTAACTGTCAGTTGTGTTGTTTTTAATTTTAGAAACTCGACACATCAAGAAGGCAGTGAGGTAATTGAGTAATTAAAATCGCCATAGTGCCCTTCTACCATTTACAAAGCTGTCAACCAGGTCCTGCCAATTTTGGCTCAGTGCCATTTTCTCTCTAGTTGTGAAGAAATTGAACTTTAAAAGACAAATAAGGTTTAATGAGCCAAGAGAGAAAGAAATATCACAAGGGTGCCCTCATGCCTGTGTTACCTTCTGGCTACCCTTTTATTTATGCAGTCATTGCTAGACCTGCAGAAGTCCCCACATACACACTTTTAAACCACTGTATGTTAAGAGCATATCTAATAATCTGTTCCCTCCCTCTCACTGCTGAGCTGTATGTGTACTCCTGCATATGTCTGATGTGATGCCGCTGCCAGACCCTGACATTCTAATGATGTGGCTCGTCTCACCCTCTGGACTTGTCTGATTCATCCTTATGCTCTGCTTCTGCTTGGAGCGTCTGAACTTGTGACTCACCTTCTGCTGCTATGAATGGTCCCACATGAATACCCTAAGGTTTTGCACTTCCCAAAAAGAGTTTATGCCCAAATCCCAAACTTACTTCAGTGGATAATCTTATCTGGATACTGTACATTTATACCTAAGAACTGCTGCTGTGATTGTGAAGACTGTCCTGTGCTTGCCTCAGGACTTCACAATCTGGCCAAACTGAACATCCTTCCAATACACTAAGTACTAGTTAAATTCACAGTATACAGTTGTTGAAGAGTAATGATTTATCATCCAACTATCCAGTGTCACCCAGAAGAAATGGGTTCCCTTTGGAGTCTGGTTCCTCCGAAAGTTTCTTCCTCATGTCGTTTCAGGAAGTTTTTCTTTGCCACTGTTGCCTCGATTGCTCATTAGAGATAAAAAAAATATATACAGTTCTGTAAATCTGCCAAAAGCACAAGAGTGGCTGGTTAAGCGTGTCAGAGCTAGATGACTATGCTAGAAAAAGTAGCGTAACAGAATTGGGGAACCTGGAGGATATTAAGGGATACAGTAGCCAGACGCAAAGGCCTTGCAGTCACAGTCATGTTTTTTCCCTTCAGCTCAGTAGACTGAACATATTCTTGCCTCAGGACTGGAGGAAAAGGTGAACTGTGCTGTGGTTTCTCCGAAGATGTTCTACACTTCAGCTAGTCTTCACTCCGTCTTCACTCTGAATTACAGAAACTCCAGTGTGCTGCACCACATTGTAACTTCAGAATCTGGCAGAAAAATCCCCTTCACATCCTTCATACATGAGGAGGAGGAGGACTTGACATTTCTACTTTACCACCTATTTGTGGAATCAGAAATAGACATCTCCAGAATGTTCTTTGAGGAGTGATCCATGTGTGGAGAGAAAGGGTAAAAAGAAGGAAACAATGGCTCCCAAAAAAAACCCCAGCTCTCTTTGGCTCAGTACTGTGATAATTTGTTAGTTCACCTCTGACATTTTCATCTAAAAGGACTGTTTCAATTAGATCGTTGTGAATGCAACCTACGTCTCCACCTAGCATGTTTTGCCAGAATCAATTAGCTAAATGCTGCCTTGATTTAAATTTCGATCTCTTGCGGCACTTGAAATCTTTCTTTTTTCTGCTACGGTGAAGTGATTTGATATGAATATACCAGACAGGTTAACCTGTGCAGTGCTATTTAGCGTGTCCTTAGAAACACTTGTAAGTTCTAGAGAGGTGTTGAAGCACCATCATCTTTACTCACTGCTTACTGAATTACTGCTGTAGTGTGTTAAAGGTGTGACTCTGTTAGCATAGATCTGTTCCTCTGGTTCTTACCCATAACTGACAATTGCCTTCAACAGGGAACTCACTATTATGCTCCATTTGTGATCTACTAAAAACATCCCCCCTTGTGTTTTTCCCAGTCCTCAGAGTTTAAAAGCCACTCCGCTCACTTGTTCTCTACACTTCTTTCTACACTACATCACTGCAAGTGAAGGCTCTACTTTCTCTGGTTCTCCTACTCTGCTCCCTATTTTGTTCTTTACCTTGCTAAACCATCGTCCATTTATTGTCAGCCGGCTGCTGTTCAGTGACAGCATGGTCCATGCTGTGGACGTTTGAGTCGTGCTCTGCACTGCCCGAGGTGGATTTTAGGGGATTAATTTTAATGGAGCCCCATGACAGAACCTTCCTCAGTTTGCCAGGAAGATGACTGCTCAGCTTGATTATCACTTATTGATACTGAGAGCAAGTCTCCATTTCATTCTTGCCTTAGTGGCCATGCTTTTCACAACTACCGTCTCACTGTCAGCACACATGACCTGTTGGGGATTCCTTTCCAACGTTTTGGTTCTGCAGTACCTAAGAAATATGGCATGGATATGCCATCTGTGTAAAAGCCACATTTACCCCCCAATTTCCTTACCTGCCAGTTCCCACCCAACAGCCAGCTCTCCCCTATCACACGACAACTATGAACTGGGGAGTGTGAAGGCTAACACATGCTTTGTCTAAGCCAGCCAACTGTGTCCCATTCTAGCTTTATCACAGAGCAGCATATCACATACAGAGGTAAGTGCTGTCTACTCTCTTCCACATACATGAGCTCACCAACACTCATGATGGTTTAGTGTAACTGTGACTGCCAGGGGAGAGAGTATATCATCCATTTCACCCAGAGAGCATGGCTAGTTTTGCTTCTTTGGCTCCTGGCCATGAATGGCTTTGGCATCGTAAGGATTCAAACTCACAATCTTTCAATGACTGAGCAAACACTTTTATGTTTTGCCACTCAGGAGCCTTAATAGGCACATTTGACTGTGCAGGACTGCTGACTCCTCTGACCTAATTCTGTATATGTCGGATATTACTCTTGTTAACCACTTCTCCCTAGTTCTGCAGTGTTTCCCACACTGGGGTGAGGGGTGGGTATTTTTGTGTGATTAATGCTTTTAGATTACAATATAATTTGAATTAAATAGCAACCCTCTTAATGTAAGAAGCTTTACCAGGTTTGTCAAATACTTTATTGTCCTTTGCTTTCTGTCACAACTGCCATTATGTCTTTGTCCTCCTTCTCTTTTTTAGCTTCTATCCCCTAACCCCTAAATTGATAACTAAAGTCTGAAAAATCTGCCATGATTTTTTTTTTTTTTTTTTTGCCATGAACATGTGTCCTGTTTCCTAACATGAGATGGCTTGGTTGCTGTTAGCGAGTTTGAAATGCTGTGTCTTATTCATTTCAATGGAGAACTTTGTTGGATCCATGCAGTGCATGATGAAAGACAGCACAGCAAAATCTGCCCCAAAGTGTTCAGCACTCCAATGTTCAGCACTTAGAACCTAACTTTTTGCATGTGAGCCCATCTGCCACATTGCTTTTTGGTTAATCAGGGAAGTGTAGACATTGCACAACCAGAAAGAATTTTAGTTCACTTCAAAACATCATAAGATGGAGCTCCTTGTTTTAATGAGATTGATCAAGGTGGTCAGCCAAAAGGACAGCCGTCTACAATTTATTCTTGTATCAATATAGTATGCAATAGACCATTAAATCAGTGATTTTGTGAGGTGTTTGGAAAGTGGAGAAATGTCACAGATCAGTAATACTATATGCATACCGCATCAGTGTTGAGTGGAGAGACACAGGGCAGCAGTGATACAATCTGCAAGTGGTCTTGGATAAGTATGAGCCGATTCTTAGACCTTGATATCGATGCTGTATCAAAAAGGGAAATAAATGTGACAGCCACCTTACAGCATTATGGCATGAATTATGGCGTTTGAAGGGAACATTAAGAGTACTTAACAGTTGACAAGCACCCACTGGCTGGATTTCGGGTTTTTTTCCCATTACATGTGACCACAATAACATGAATCACTGATGACAAATGATGTGTTTAGTAAGAGTAAATTAGTACTTACACTTGCTAGAGAATGTTGATTAGGGCTGTGGTGTTTCGAATACATTACTGGGGTCTGATGGTCTGACATACAAATACTGTTAGTTGAAACTATTCAGAAAAGTACAAGCAACCCAGACAAAGCCAACGGTGCCAGCGCTTTAACCTTAGTGGAAATGGAGAGAAACAAACAACAAAACTTATGTCCTGCAATATCTCAAATGCTGCTCTATCTGATATTATATATGTTGTAAAGTCATTATTTTATACCCTATATAGTGAGCAGACACACTGAATAGGAAGCCATTTTGTATTCTGGACATTTTTTAAAAATTATTATTATTATTTTGTCACTCACTACACCGTTAAAGAAGTTTGCTGAGCCATATCATCCATTAGAAAAACAGCTCTAGTTTCATTTTTGGCTTCCACATCAGATTATTTGTTGTTACCAATTGTCAGTTTGCCCCACATGTTTCGTATTATGCCATCACCTCATGCTATAATGCATTGCTTAACTCTAATAGTTTCATGTTTGAGCCATTGAGAAATATGAAATTTTAGCCCTCTCATTTAATATCATGACAAATTCTGTGTTGTTTTGGTATGGGCCACTTAGAAAAAAAACAACTAAATTGATGTTTTTTCACATCTTTCAAACCAGTGCTCACTGCGAGTACCAGTTTAATATTTGGCAGCAGGTTGAAAAGGGGGGAAAAAGGTTTTCCTTGGACTAGATGCCAATGCAGCTTGAGTTTGTGAAACAAATTTATGATTTTCTGTGCAATACTTAGTAGAATTCATGGTCAGTCTAGACTAAGAGAATACTATCATAGCTAACCACAGATGTGGATCCAATTAGCACATTTTTCCAAAGCCTGAATGGTTTACATAATTAGCATGCACCATACATGCTCCATGTGTTTATACAGCATGAATACAAATTGGCGATCAATGAACACTACTCAAAGGCCTTGCCCTTATCTAAACGTGTTTAAAGCCTCAATGAGAGTATTGACTGGCCAGCACGTGATAGGTGTTCACTCAATGTATGTTACAGTGCTGCTTTTTAGAGGCGATTGTGCATTGATTTGCCACTAAATATCATACAATTGGCTCTTTAGTGTCTGAATAGTGCTGATTGAGTGTTTAAATAAACTGAGACATCTGTGTCCTAAGCAAGCACTTAAAGCATTGCAAAGCTATTTCCAGCTCTGTGTACATGGCAACCTCTACAGCATCACACTCATCCCTGTGCTTTATTAGACATTTTGCCTTGTAGCTGCTTGGCAGCTTTTGTGTCATTACAAAGCTCAGTTCTTCAGACCAAGCCTAATTTAGAAGATTCATTGTTTTATAGATAATGAGTCAAAATCTCACTCAGTTAAAAGTATAAAATGTACTCAAGTATGAAATAGTAAAAAGTAAATGTTTGTAACTGATGAAATTATGTTAATGTTAATAACTATAATGTAAATAACTGTTGATGGCAAGTTCGCCTGAGACGTTTGCTGCTCATATGCATGACTAAGATTACATACTTTGCTAATGAATTAATCAGAAGTAAAATATCCTATAAACAACAGAATCGTATCATTAGCTACAATTTGACTTGCTCCATAGCCAATTACATGAATCACTGCATAGCAAAGATAACATGCTAACGTAGTTAAATATAATGTTAGCAATGTTAGAAAGTTAGAGAAACTTGCTTCAACGTGCTTTTGCAAATTAGATGGAGTTTATGCCTTTATTTTATAGGAGTCTTTGCTTACTCCAGCATGTTACTGAAGTAGGGCCAGGGGCACTTATCCTCAGGTTCAACACTGCAGTCTGGTAGCTTATGCATAATCAAGTATAGTAACAAAATACAATTCCAAAGTATTTTCCATCCCTGATAATAACAATAGCGAGTTTCTGTGGGAAGGGTTTCTATGTACCAAGCCAATGACAAACAGTCTGATGAGAGTCCCTGGTGATGACTCACCACCAAGTCACAGATGCAGAGTAGGAGGGTGTCAAAGAGGGCGGATGGCCATCTCTCTCTCTCTCTCTCTCTCTTTCTGCCTCTCTTTCGTGCATTCTCTCACTTTGCTCTCGGCGGGTGATAATAAGATGGCGAGTCTCTGTCTCCGCTCACCTCCCCCCTGCTGGTTCGCCTCAGCCTGGGCTTGATCTACAGTCATCAGGTTCTGTTTGTGTATAGATGAGGTTGTTCAGGGTGTTTTGTGGTGTCTAATGATCCCTATAATTCATCTGTCTGACGCAAATAAAGCATTAGCTCTATGGGTCATCACCTATCTTTGTCTCAAGATGTCGGCTCAGTGTTTGGATAGTAGCGTTTGCCTTGGCAACAAGCATGATGACGTGGGAACACATTTTACGTTGTTGTTATCTTTTATTTTAGTAGCTAGCCCAATGAGCCCTACATGAAAGTTATGAAACATTGCTAACTAGACTAGAATTACATAACCAAGCAAACTGAGTTCCGCCTGTTCAGTCAGAACACACTTGGACCAAAGTTGTACATATCCAATAGTCATTGTTTGAGCAAATGACCATAAATGGGCCTTGAACACCCTACATTAAAAAAAATTCCTGATTCATTATATAATATTATCTATAATATTTGCACATTTTATTATGTCAGTAACATACGTGTGTGTGATATAAGTGACTAAAAGCCAAAGGAATATTCCTTGCACTGACTTGCCAATGTAGTGGGAAGTGTTGTTATAGTTAAATAGACTACGCCGAGGTGGTGTAATGCGGCGTCATGTGAAGCAGCCTGGTTTATACTTGATACGTGATTTTGTGTGCACATTCAGAAGCAGAAGCAGTGCCAGCGCCGTTAGTTCACACACTCACTGCATATCTTATGTACATCCGGAAGATTTAAAAGCAACACTCACTAGATGGCACGTCATACAGTTTCCAAGTCGAAATGTAAAATGTTTGGCGATTTTATACACAGCGATGTTAAACACGCTGACGAGCTCTGTCTTGTGTTAAAATTTTTCACTGTCGTCATGATTGTTGTCATGGGCTGGATCTCTAATCGAAAACTCTGACCTTACATTCAAAAGTAGCAACAGAAAACTGTTAGTACTCAGTAACAGTCTATAGTGGATTGGAGACAAACACTAGTTTGTTTAGTTAGATGGACGGGGAAATTTGCCCATTTTTTTTGCTGAACAACACTAGTACGGCATGTCAGGATAGCGAAAAAGCCTGAAATGGCACATATTAATTTTAACATGGCTTGTCTGAATGTGACTCCCAGTAACATTTCAAAATATTAGTACACAAAATCTGTCTTAATATTAGTTATTTCTAATATTCAGCAGTAAAAAAACAACATAATGGAAATCTACTCAAATAAATGTTAAGGAAATCTACAAGAAAACTACTCAAGTAGACGTTTATCTATATCTGACCTTATCTGAATGTTATTATACCACATCACTGGTGAATTCTTGATTCTGATTGGTCAGGTGTTGAGAGTGTTGACTCTCAACTCTTTTCTAAACCAGTAGTTCTAACAGTACTGTCGGTTATAATTCAAGTCACAGCTTTATGAATGTGCTCGTTCTAATACGTTATCAATCTATAGGAACAACTTACACAGGGACCCCCAAAACCTTGGGGCTCCAAGCAATCTCCTGCATCGCCTGTCCTGTATCTACGCCTCTGGTCTGACCCACGCTATGAATATTGATCATTTTTGGAGTTTACGCACTTGCCATCCTGTCTCCTCGAACTTGTTGTGCATGTTACACAGTTATTGGAAAAGAGTCCGTTTTGGTTGATTTGACTGATTATTTGATTATTTTCCTGGAACAGCATGCCGTTTCATGTTTCCTTTTTTACTTAGAACATTTCAGTCACTTCACCGCAGTCCTCAGTAGGGCTAAAACTAGACAGCTAATTTGCAACTTGACTATGTTGTTGAGAAAGTAGCTAAAGGTTAATGCTTAAAATATAGCCCAAAAGTTTCCTTGGATAAATATATAATTAATGTTGTAGAAATTGACAAACTGAAAGCTAATGGTAATAACAAGCTCTAACAGCTTTCTTACCCCAGTGATTCACTTGGAGTTTTCCTTGTTGAGGTAAAAAGCAGTGCTGCTTATAAAATGAGTCTGATCTTTGAGCAGTAGGAGCTGGTTGTCAGATCTGAAAAGCAGTTTTGGTGATGCATAGCCAAGAAATAATGTCGAGTGGGTAGCATAAAAGAGCAATTAGAGTAAGTAACAAAGGCCTCTGTGAAAGTTTAGCAGAATAAAAGATAACCATTTGATTTGAGGGAAAAGGAGGGGAAAGTGAGGGGAAAGTTAAAGTTGACAAACATTTATGCCCAAGTAAATTAATTAAATATTCCCAAAAGGTATTTCTACACCACTGTGAATAAGACACGTTATTGGCTGGGGTGGCCTCCTAGAGCCAAAAGAAAAAAAAATTGTTTACATCATCACTTAAAATTCACACTAATCATCATTGGATGAATATTGATGTATACATCAGACAGCAATACAGTTTTTTGTTTTACAGTTTACAACTACAGAAAGAAATGGTTCACGTTGACAGACTGGGCCTTGCTGGTTAGCCTAATAGTGTCCTGTGGAAAAAAGTCTTCCTGGGGAAAAAATCTTTTAACTCTTGGAAATTGATTTTGGAGGTGAGAAAACAATTTGCACTCATGCTGCATTTTTCCTTCTCCATCCCCTTTTCCAGGTGATTAACAAAATCGACATTGCTCTCCTGTGAGCTGATTGGCTTCTGCTGGGATGGACATGAAGGAGAAGCGGCACCGCTCTCTGACCCGAGCCAGGTGCAGGAAAGAGCCTCACTACGCCACGTCCTCTATCGATGCAGACGAGTGTCACGTGGACCCGCAGAAATGCTATAGCTCCAGCGAGACGCTTAAAGCCTACGAGCAGGAATCGCGGATGCACTACGCGCCCGAGACGGTGGAATACGTCAGGCAAGGTGAAACTCAGCACACTCCTTCATCCCTCTCAGTGATTCTCAATGTATTATTTTCTGCCCTCAGTCTAGACATAGGGAAAAAGATGCTTAACTCCTGCCTTCACTCTGACTAATAGAAACTCCAAAACAAATGGCATCGTGATTAGATTTGATCTCTGCCTAAGCCATTAATGCTTGTTTATGAATCCAGAAGTAATTGGATTTTCAGGCACGATGAAATTTTCATTTGCAGCTATTCAGAAAATCTATTCTGATAACTTTATAACTTTAAGTAAGCAATTGTAACTGTTGTCTACATCACGAGACACAGCCGAGCAAATTCAAAAGACTCTCGGTGAGAGAGTGCCTACGGCATGTGAGACAGTTTTAATCAGTGGTAATGCAGCTTGTTTTCTCCATCACCCCGATTTAGAAAGCTCCGCAAACATCAGTGATTAACGCGAATTAGATTGTCATCCACTTTTTTCCCCACATTTCTTTTCTTATTTCCTGTCGTTAAAAGTTTATATGTTCTTCAGTTTTTGCACTATAATTATACAACATTGTTTTAAACAACAGGGCTTACTCATTATACCTCATTCTGAAAAAACAAAGAAGTTAGATTGGCAGGGTAAAACAAATAAGGATCTGAAACAACAGAGACACCAGAAACAACCCAAACACTTGAATTTAGCCGGGCTTTAACAACTACCTAATAAGTTATTTACTAGGACTTATCCCACAGAATACCAGAATGGTATTTTTAAACTCAACCGAGTATTGCATTGCGTTAAAATGAAAATCTATATAATAATGTTTTCTAGCATTGTACATATGGGTGGCACGGTGGCACAGCGGGTTACTGCCTCACACATTCTCCCCGTGTTGACATGGGTTTCCTCTGGGTTCTCTGGTTTTCTTCTACTTCCCAAAAATCTCCCAGTTGGCTCTATGGTGGATGTGTGTGGAAGGCGCCCCGTGATGGACTGGGGTCCCATCCAGGGTGTAGCTCTGACTCTGTGCCCAGTGTTCCCAGGATAGGCTCCAGATCCACGAAAAACCGTAACCAGGATTAAGCAGTGAGTGAATGACTGACTGACTGACTGACTGACTGACTGAATGACTGAATGAATGGATGAATGTTTAAAAATGTGCAGTAATGACATAGACTAAAACAATAAGTCACTCTTAAGCGTGTGTTACAATGATTTTATCACAGGTGAAGGTGTTGTTAGGCACGATTTGTTTACCACACAGTGTAATTTCTGTACAGTAAGCTTTGATTGCTAAGCAAGCATTTCATGGACAAAACAGTGGCTTATACTCCCATATATCCTATAAGCTTGTTTGAATTTTTTGGCGATGAATCACACAGTGCGAACACCTCTACGACTATTAGCAAGAACAGTGCTCAGAAACAGCCAGTGAGAGTCCAAGAGATGTGCAGTCATGCGCAGCAGATCCCAGAATCCAGTTTATCTTCCGGTTTATCTGTTTGTGTTGGAGGATGTCATACCCAAATAATGGTTAGGAACAGCAAAAATAAAAACAAACATAACATGATTCCTGGTGGTGCACAGTCCAAAGATATTTAGGTTTCTTTTAACTGTACCTCCAGTTCTCTTTGCAGAACAGACAGTTCATTTTTCTAAAGAGAAATAGCACAATAACAATATCGTCATGAGAAAGCAGGATTTGGGGATTAGGCTATATACACGGTTCAGCTGCTGTTGTGCACCTATGAACAACTTTGAATGTGGCTCAGTCAGAAAAAATAAATAAAAGCAACTTACAACAGATTAATATGAAGTAGGCAGTATAGATTATAGACCAACTTCTGTCCTGAACTCTGTGTGTGTGTATGTGTGTGTGTGTGTGTGTAAAAGCATGTGTGTGTGTGCCAGTGTGAGATGTGAAAGTCTTTTTGTGGTCAGTGTACGCAGCAGGGCCACACAGAGTCCCTGCCGGTGGTGTTAAGTGGCCTGAGCAATTCTCGAGGAACATCGGCTTGGTTATTGCAGGGGGTTTTGGCTTAAGAGGCTTAGAAGGTCTTCACGTGCTGACAGACTCAGAATACACCTGTGGTGTGGGGTTAAAATACAAGCGGTGTGGGGGGGGGTAAGGTGAGTCAAGGGTAGATACAAAACATGGTAGTGGAATATGACCAGTCAGTCTAATGATTGTATTTTAAAATATGTGTATAAGAGCTAGAGAGATTAAATGTTACATATTAATAAATAATGTGTTGATTCAGTAGTTTGGTTTCTAGTAGAAGGAGACAGTTTCTGAGTTGAACCGTAGTCACAGAGTGAGGCAATTTGTGACATTGTAGGCATCTGTGAGCTACTGTATGTGGAAGAGGGTAGATAGCACTTTACTCTGAGTTCGTTGCGTGCCCTGTGACGCAACAGGTTGAAAACATGTAGTCGGCTGGCCTCGTGTTTCTCAGTGAATACATGTTTCAGCCTTCACCTACCCCAGTCGCTAGCTTTCGTATGATAGGCAAGATCTGGGCAGTAGGTAGGAATCGGTGGTGGTGGTGGTGTGTGTGGTGGGGGGTGATGATGGGGCATTGGGGGTTGGGCTTGTGTTTTGGTGGTGAGGATTAGTTGGGCAGGAAACTATTTCTTGATTCTGGATGTGTTGTCACTTTAATTATAGCCAACAAGACATATGAGGATGTTAGACAAGGTGGGAGATCATTATCTATTGTTTTTAACAGTAGGTTAAAATAAAGTATAAACAATATTTAGAGTTGTTAAGACATGTTAATACCCAAGTATGTGATGTTGCCAGTGTGTTTGGATTGTTGCCTCCTGTGCAATGTTGGTGAATTGGCACCAGTTAATAAACTAATTGGAGGTTTAGGAGAAAGAAGGATATTGTTAGATGAGAAATACTTTATAAGCAAATAGACACAAAGATCTTATGCTTTGTGCTTGTTGTGTGAATGCATTTAATGTTTCTATTTTGACATAAAGCTGTGGGTAAGGGTTTGATTAAAATGCCAAATAGGAAGTGGGAGAGTGGGCATCCCTGCCTAGTACCTCCACGCAATGTGACACGTGAGGAATAAAACATGACAGCGGATGCTGTTACAGTACAATAATCAACCATGGCATGGTGTGATGCAGCACTGAAGCTGAATAGTTTCCTATAACAGCATTTCCTCTTAAACCACAGCAATTTGCCAACACTAACAAACAGCACATCATACTTTTTTGTTTTTATTGCGTTTAATATTGTCAGGCTTACAAACTTACAAAGGGCTGACACTGGAGACTCCTTCCAAGAGTGCTAAATAAACATCTCCTTTAAGAAAATGTCACCATATAAGTGATTATGCCTATTTTTGCTCTGTTTATGTCGAGCATCTACCATACCTGGTCTCTGTGTATGAGCTGTTACTATAGAAACAGTAATGTGCTAGAACAAAAAAAAAGCAACCAGCACTACTGTCTGTTAATCAACACTTTCCGATCAATCAAACGCAAGAATTCAGCAGCACTGGGGCAGAATTAGTGATTATTAACCCGTCATTATAGATTGAGACTGAAGGTGAAATACAGACGCCTGATCTGTTTAATAAACACAGGAAAAAGTTATCAGTTGCACTCTCAGACGTCCCAAACTTTTGCAGAGATGAGTAATGCATTCGGTTAAATAGACTGTATGTGTCAGTGGATGACTGCGTGCTTTTAATGAAGCCCTTTTAGATCAGGATGAGTTATGGATGGGACGACTTTTCATTCTGGCAGCTGGCACCTTAATAATTTTTGTGTCAGTGTTAATGAGTGATACGAAGCAGTAGCTGGAGGATAAGGTGGAATCTCCATTGGGTTATAAGTGAAGTAAACTCATGGCAGTATTTTTATCTGTAGGGAGAGGTTTGTTTCATTTTTCTTTGGTAATCTATTTAAGACTGGTTCTAGGGAGAAACATGCTGGTGTAATTGAGCAGGGTAACTGCCAGGTTCTGGAGATTTACTATCAGCTATTAATGTCTCGAGCGCATTTCCTTGATCTTCGGATCGATGCAGTCACATCGCTTCATCAGTGCCGTTAATAAACGTGTTGATGTCTTCTACGTTGTATTCTGGTGTGTGTGTGTGTGTGTGTGTGTGGGTGTGTGTGAGTGATTTGACAGAAACGTTGCGAAAGGTGTTGTTTCCTTTCCTCCTTTGGGGTCTGTTGCGTTTCCTGCTGAGAACCAGGTTCATTATTTCTTTTAAGCAGATGTGCTAGACATTTAATATATTCAGGTTCTGTAGTAGGAATCGAGTACTCATGAGAGTACTCATGAGTCCATTTAATCGTGTTTATGTGTGTGTGTGTGTGTGTATATATATATGTATAGAGTACTATGCAAAAGTCTTGGGCACTCTGTTTTGTTTTGCTTTTTTACAGTGCTGTGTATCTTTTAGTTCATTATGGGTTTGTTCAATTCGGTTGTTTGACTTTCATTTTCTAATATTTACATGTCTTTATTTCTTATGCCTCTGTGTGGTTGAATGTTTGTAGGATTTATATGGAATTGATGAATCGAATGATTTTGTGTGTGAGGTGGTCAGCACAGTCAAGGTCACAGCGGCGTCAAATGTCTGAAATAGGTTCTCTTCGATAGCTTCCTTCCTGTTTATCATACAGAGGTGTTAGTTACACCTTCATGTTCAGGAACTCGATTTTTTGCTAGCTCCGATTTTTGTCATCAGTCCGTCTATGTGTCTTTCCATGCGTGCATCTGTCCAAGATTCTCATTAGCACGATGTCTTAAGAACAAGTGGTTGAATGTTTGTAGGATTTATATGGAATTATCATTGTAACCAGCAGATGAACTCAGTAGATTCTGGAATTGATTCAGACAGGATCAAGGTCACAGCAAGGTCAAATGTCTAAAATAGGTTTTCTTCAATAGCTTCCTTCATGTTCTGTAATATACATCATTTTAAGGGTATTTCTGGCACACAAATGGCACACATGTTGGTGACAGAGGCATCCCCGTCAACACTACTGGCGTAGAGTTTGACATGTCTTGTGTACATAAACTAGAAGATAGATAGCAGCATTGCCACCTCACAGCTCTAGGATCCCTAGTTCGATCCTGAGCTTGGGTTCTCTGCATGTCGATTTCCTCCTGCGTCCCAAAATCATGGCATTTGGTGGATTAGCTATGCTAATTTGCCCCTAGGTGAATGCCCTGTGATGAACTAGCAACCTGTTCACGATGTATTCCCAACTCACTCCTGATGCTCCCAGGATAGGCTCCGGATCATGACTCATGCCACCATGACTCTGACCAGGAGAGAAAACTTGTTTTTCTGTCATGATTTTTGAGTCTCTCCCCTTGACACATAATTGTCTAGTGCATTTGTAAGAGTATTACCATAAAAATATAGCATGCTGTTAAGTCTTATTTAATGGAATGTGATTTACCAGATGTTCATATGATGCTTAGATTTTGGCCAAAGTTACTAAGCGTTTACTGAAGACGAATGAATGAATGAACAAAGCAGAACATTATGTCCCAGTATTCCTAATAGCAGTGCAATCATAGGAGATAACATTTAGCGACAGATGCTGTTTATCTCTTTTAATATAAATGTTAGATTTTGTTATTTTTGAGCGATTAGATACTAAAGCACCATCTGATATTTGGTTTATTGCTGTTGATTTGCATTTCAGATACTGTTAGCAATGAGGTTATTACTGTGTGTGTGAGATATTCAGCATAATTGTGCTGCTGATTAGGAAGTTCAACGCAGACTATTACCAGAAGAACATAACATACTGTTAATTCCCATGTAACTGCATATAATTTGCCAGAATGAATGTTAGACATTTGAGGACATTGAAAAGATAATTGTGGTTCTGTACAACAGACCTTTGTTTTATAAGGTTATAGCTGGGTGATGATATGGACCATTAAAAGTTTTGACTTTCCAGCTAGAAAAACTCAGCTAGCAAAACAGTACTGAAACTTGAAGGTTATTTTAAACTGACATTATTGAAATTATGAGACAATAAGAAAGTTTGGTTTATTTTTCTTAATGTGTTTTCTCTAAAATCTAAGATCTAATCTAATCTGAAGTTGTTCTTAAAGATATTTTTAAATGCTGTAAAATTAAATGCAAAACAAGTTTGAGCAATCTTACAAATATGGTTTACGTGTCTGCTAGCTGACCGTCATTCCCTGGTTACACTGGAAACTCTAGTCTACTAGCAGATGTCATGTAGCTAGCTAATGTTAGAAAATATTAATGCCAATGTTACCGGTCAACCACAATATAAGTTTTTATACAATTGTTTAAATAATTGCAAATCCAGTGACTACTGTAGAACTGTTCCACTTCCCATGGCAACAAGTACCCATGTGTGTCTGTTTGTTTTGGGATTTTTTTCTTGTCATGTCTCTGCCCTGTCCTGTCATTGGCTTGTTATCTGACTGTGTCCACCTGTTTTGTGTTAGTTGTTGATTACTTGCATATATATATACACTGTTGTGTCTGAATATCTTTGCAAATGATCTTAATGGTAAATATTTGTGTATTTTCTTGCTTCTTGCTCCACGAATTCTTGGTTTTGACCCTCGACCATTTCTTCTCCATTTCATTTTTTTGGATTACTCTAGTTTATTGCTGCTTTTCTGTGTATTGAGCCATGCTATAGACTAGATTTCTAGGCTAATACTGTTGGATTCACCCTAATAAAGCACACATATTTATTATTAAAAAAGTCTCCTATATAGCTTGTTTAGTGAACAGATCCAATTACACCAGGATCACCCTAAAGTAGACTAACGACAACAACTTGTTATGTTCCCAGTTAAGCCTTAATTGGCTTAAATTAGTGCAAAGAAAGACTTAGGGTCTTGTTAAGGCTTAATTGGTTTAATGGCCCAATATTGAATGTCTCTTGTCAGTCAGTGCTCACAGGGTTAATTACGTCATTCATGTGGTGTTTTTTTTTTTTATTTAATCTATCTGTATGACCATTGGCTACGTTTACATGCTTATATACGTACAGGCATCAGAATATTCCTGTTACATATTTGTTGTAAGTACGCTTGCGTTGTCATTCCTAAATACCTAGCCTACAGCTAAACATCTGTTAGCACCCACAATTCCTTGTGGACTGAGCATGCACATGTATCTCCTTTCAGTGGAGTTTCTGAATAAGGTGTTTACATGCAACAAATTTCCAATTAAAGCAGACCTATTTCATGGGTAGAAATCAGAATTTGGGGAATCAGAGTACTGTATTAATCTGAATCGGGCAATCAGATTGGGGGTTTACATGACTCAATCCTAAATAGAATATTCTGATTAATATCAGAATATTGATGTGCATATAAATTTGGCATTAAGAATCACATCTTAAGCGTTCAGTGCGGTTAGGAAACTGGGTGTATTAGCTTTGGCCACTTTATTAGGAAAACCTGTACACCTGTTCCTTCATGCAGTTATCCAATCATGTGGCAGGAGTGCAAAGGATAAAATAATAAAATTCCAGTGACATTGACCATGGCATGGTTGTTGGTTCTAGCCAGGCTTTTTTGGGTATTTCAGTAACTGCTAATCTGAGAATGGACAGTTGAAGATTGGAAAAACATCACCTGGTCTTTTTTCTAATCTGCAGCTATCCAGATTGGGTGAGTCGGTACCCACTGTAAACTTATATTCCTGTTCTTGGCTGACAGGAGTGCAACACGCTGTGGTCTTCTGTTGCTGTCACCAGTCCATCTCATGTTTTGATGTTATGTGCATTCTGAGATGCTTTTCTGCTCACCACAGTCATAAAGAGTGGTTATTTGAGTAACTGTAGCTCAAATCAGTCAGAGCATTCTGTCAGCTCAAACCAGTCCCTGCATTCTCAACTGACCTCCCACATTTTACTTTTTTAAAAGTATTAATATTAATATTGACTTATTGGGACAAAATGTCTCATTTGTTTATTGCAACAGAAATAAAGTATGTATATGTGTACAGATATGGTTACTATAGTTTTGTTCTTCCATTGTCAGCTTTTGATTTTCATATTAACTACAAAGCCTTATTTCCGTACATACAGTTTCTTTTGGTCTTTATGCTGTACAGTGGCAGTGGAAGCTCTGTGGTTTAGCCATTGGGCACGTCCTACTGCTCGGATATTCGTGAGTTCAAATCCCAGGACTGCTAAGCTGCCACTGCTGGGCCCTTGAGCAAGGCCCTTAACCCTCAACTGCTCAGTTGTATAATTGAGATAAATGTTAAGTCGCTCTGGATAAGGGCATCTGCCAAATGCTATAAATGTAAATGTACATACACTAGGGAATATCAGCTGATGTGGATCCAGAAAAGTACTTCAGCAGACCAAATTGAGTACTTGAAAAAAATACTGTTAAAATGATGATAAAGGTATATTTATTCTCCCGGTAAACCTGGTTAACCATTCTAAGGTGACCGTTGTCACAATTCAGTCATTGTAGTTATCTGGAAAGTTATGTAACTGGACCTTCACAAATTTCAGCTGGCTTCCTCTGACATAAACACTAGCTCTGATCAAATGCAACAGAAAGTAGCAGGCAGAGATGAAATGTGAGCATCGACTACCTGAGCCTACATCTCATTACAGAAAATCTCCATCTCCCTTAAGCGAGGAGCGACCTTGTCCTCACTCCTCTCCCAATGCAGCTGCCGTAAAATAGAGCAGCTAGCTCGTACTCTAGTAGCACTCACTTTCCACACTGATGACTCCTCTCTGGGGTGGATGGGTTGGAGGGGCCACAGATACAAATAGAAAGATAGAGACATAAAATGAGGTGTAGGGGAAGGAGACACTGGAGCAGTACTGCTAAGCATTGCATTTGTTTCCTAAGGTATGTCAAGATGCTTTGTCAACTGTTAGTTCAAATCAGAGTGAAATTAATACTTTCACACTGCACACATTAAAACAAACTAAAAAGCAGAGAGACTTATAGGGTGATCTCTTGTTCTTCGGTCTGAAATGCAGTCATGACACCTTTGTAGGTGGGAGAAGAGAATGAGGATATCAAAGACAGGATGTGTCCAAGAGAATGAAGCTAATGTGCATTGTTATAGTGAAAATGTTGATTTTCGGATCATTTCAACATGAAAGAAAACTCAAAATTTTAAAGATCCCAGGACACATTCATAGCTGTGTTTTCAACCCCAAGGTACATCGATCACTCGCAGGACATCACAGAGAGTAATGGGATAAAACAATGCACAGATTAAATACAACACACGGATCAGATTAATAGGTTTTCATTAACCACACAGGTGTAGACACTCACTCATTACCCGCTCATTCTCCATGACTTGCTTCAGAACCAGTGCTCAGCCAAACCCATGCTGCTGTAATGGAGATAAGAAAACAAACCTTTCTATGAATACGAGAAATCAACTGAGCATGTAGAACACAGATGAGTAGACATTAATATCAATAAATAGTGGGCTAACATATAGCATTGCCACCTCAGAACTCCAGGTTNGTTTCCTCCCAAGTCCCAAAAATGTGCTGCTTGGTGGATTTGCTGCACTAAATTACCCCTGAATGATGAATTCAGGGTGTGGATGAATGGATCAATAAATAGTTTAAAACATTACATTACCAGCTCTATTAGGCATTTCCTTTCTATTTTGCAGCTCACATCTATAAAAATAGCTGCCTGCAACCTAAAAGAACAGAATAAGGGTCAGGTTGGGTTCTACTGGAAGTGGACCAAGCGCTCAGACAGGGTATATTGGACTTGTTTCAAACAGAACAAATGTTGCATATGCGGAAATAAGCACCCACTCTAACCTGTTCTTGGCTGACAAACCTGAACCAACCCATGCTGCGTGCTTGATATCCAGTCACATTGCATGGCCTTACTTTAATTTCCTATTATCCCTGACAGAGGAACAGGGAACCGTGTTGGCAGCCCCGGGCTTGCGTGCTATGACGGACTCAGCAGGGCTTCTGCATCAGCGGGGGCCATATGGTTAGGGAGGTGAGAAGGTCCTTGAATGCTCATAAAGTCTGTGTGTGGAAGTGAAGTGCTTCTCAGGCAGCACAAGCACTCTCTATTCCTCCCTTTAGGGCATGTTATGGCTCCACAACATCTGCTGTCACACACTTCCTTCTGAATATCTAAGGCTGCACTAAACACCCAAACAGCAGATTGTTGAACTGAAGACGAGAGGAAGAAAAAAAAAAGGATTTGATAATGACTAAATGGACAAGGAGAGGAGAAGAGAGGAAAAGAAAAGCAGGCTTATTACTGTATCTGTTCACTATATTCAACTGACTATGTTGTAAAATAATAATGTAAATACAGCTAATTTAACAAACCTCACAATAGGATTTCATTTAAAATCATTGCTACTGGCTCTCAAAGTTGACCACGAGGGACATTGCTGTAATGTATTCGTGCTCGTACTCTTTAACTGGCAACGAGAATTAAATTATGCATTAATGTTACTCTTTTATTTCCTCCTACACGCTGCTATTATGTGAATGGATTAGTATATGGCTCGCAATTAGCAATCATTTCCCTTTTTGTAGAGAAGAACATTTGGCCGACACTTCAGAGAGGTGTTCGTGTGTGTGTGTGTGTGTGTGTGTGTGTGTTACTGAGGATGCAGTGGAATGTGAATGAGCCCGAGTTATAGACATGAGCAGCCAGAGAACAGCAGTGTGGAATCTGAGATCACGCGCTGACCAAACACTGAACAGACCTGTGTTTTTGCTGCTCTGTTCAGTGTTGAGGTGTAGCAGCTGGTGTCTGTGTGATTTTTCTGTTCACGTACAACTTAACCTTGACTTGTGGAGGCTTTGATTGCGCCCAGTAGTGTACTGTTTGTGCTCTGTGCAGGGGTATATGGGTAATTTAATAAATGGCACCACCTTCTGTTCCCTTCTCTTCTCTTCTCTTCTCTTCCTTTACATTCTGTTCTGTTCTCTTCTCTTCTTTTGCATTCTGTTCTGTTCTCTACTCTTCCTTTGTATTCTGTTCTGTTCTCTTCCTTTCTCTTTTACTTTGCATGCTGCTCTGTTCTGATTGGTTTTGTTCTCTTCTCTTATGTTCGTTTTGGTTCTGTTTTGTTCTCTTCTCTTCTTTTCTGTTTCATCCCTTTCTGCTTCTCTGACCATCTGGTTCTGTTCCAGTCTCTTCAGTTCTCCTGTGTTCTGTTCTGTTCTCTTCTCTTCTCTTCTCTTCTCTTCTCTTCTCTTCTCTTCTCTTCTCTTCTCTTCTCTTCTATTCCTTTGCATTCTCTTGCATTGCATTTTGTTTCGTTCTCTTCTGCACTTTTTGGTTCTGTTCTCTGTTCTGGTCTGGTCTGTTCTTCTCTTCTCTTCTGGTCTGTTCTTCTCTTCTCTTCTGGTCTGTTGTTCTCTTCTCTTCTCTTCTCTTCTCTTCTTCTCTTCCCTTCTGTTCTGGTCTGTTCTTATCTTCTCTTCTCTTCTGGTCTGTTCTTCTCTTCCCTTCTGTTCTGGTCTGTTCTTCTTCTCTTCTCTTCTCTTCTCTTCTCTTCTCTTCTCTTCTCTTCTGGTCTGTTCTTCTCTTCTCTTCCCTTCTCTTCTGGTCTGTTCTTCTCTTCTCTTCTGTTCTTCTCTTCCCTTCTGTTCTGGTCTGTTCTTCTCTTCTCTTTTCTTCTCTTCTCTTCTCTTCTCTTCTCTTCTCTTCTCTTCTCTTCTCTTCTCTTCTGGTCTGTTCTTCTCTTCCCTTCTGTTCTGGTCTGTTCTTCTCTTCTCCTCTTCTCTTCTCTTCTCTTCTCTTCTCTTCTCTTCTCTTCTCTTCTCTTCTGGTCTGTTCTTCTCTTCTCTTCTGGTCTGTTGTTCTCTTCTCTTCTCTTCTGTTCTTCTCTTCTCTTCCCTTCTGTTCTGGTCTGTTCTTCACTTCTGGTCTGTTCTTCTTGTCCCTTCTGTTCTGGTCTGTTCTTCTCTTCTCTTCTCTTCTCTTCTCTTCTCTTCTCTTCTCTTCTCTTCTCTTCCCTTCTGTTCTGGTCTGTTCTTCTCTTCTCTTCTGGTCTGTTCTTCTCTTCTCTTCTGTTCTTCTCTTCTCTTCTGGTCTGTTCTTCTCTTCTCTTCTCTTCTCTTCTCTTCTCTTCTCTTCTCTTCTCTTCTTCTCTTCTCTTCTCTTCTCTTCTCTTCTCTTCTGCACTTCTCTGGAGATGGCTCCCAAGGTCTGATTAAGTGTAGTGTGCTTTACATGTTTTAAATATTTCATATTTCCTACCACAACTGGACATTCAAGGTTGTTTTTTAATAATAAAAAAATATGATGTATTCTTACTTAGAGAGGTCAGAAGCTATGTAGGTTTTTTTCAGAATGTATTTTCACTTACAGTGGCTAGAATCGGTGCAGGCTCAATTGTTTTTTGTGTTTTTTAAAAAAAAAAATAATATATAATATTCTCATTTAGAGAGATCAGAGGCCTTGTAGTCTCAAGGGCACAGTGGGATTCATGAGAACAGCATTTATTGGAAAAATAGCAATTGTTGGTATTGTTCATTTTCGTCTTTCTGCAAAACGTGTTAGCAACACGATCATTTTGTGAATGTCTAAATATAATTAAATAGAAAAGAGATAAGGTAGGATAAATGAATGGCACACATGCTAATTTTCATTAGCAGGAATTGTTATGACTTGTTATTTATTCTCTGAAGCAATTAATTATCTTCCCTGCGGGTAGCAGGAAGAATACTGACAGTGTGTTCTTTGGTCGATCTGGGTATGCACATTAAAACATCCTGTACATGTGTTGTTAAAAGATAAATCAACATATTTTTCCACTACAGCATAGAACATTGATCTTATAAAAAGCTTGAATTCCATCCCACACTTTCCCTCCCTTCAGCTCCCTACTGAATAAGGCAATGAACGTTGTGCAGCCCTTGATTACCTGACCAGGTGCACTGAGAGCTGGAATAAAAATGGAGATTAAAATGGAGATTGGCTGGAGATCCCTGAGGACTGGGTAGAAACACTAGCTATATAGTACTCGTATTGTATATGTAAATAAGCTTTTTGTGCCGAATAAAGCACTATATTGCCTCAGAATCCATTACATCTTTCGTATTTCATAAGCTCTTCCAGCTGAGACATGGATTCTGAAGAGCAGATGGGAATTCTCCTTCTGGGACCTAGAGTTCAAGCACCATTTGTACTATACACCATCCGAGGCTTGGAAGACCCAAGAGTGCACTTGGCCTGTGTTTATGTAAGCAATGTATCAGCCAACTGTACCATCTGATTAGTCATATAGACCATGGACGTGATGAACTGCACTCGACAATAATTACATTTCGACCTGATTCAATCCTGATCCTGTTGAATAGAAAAGTATATCCTTATTATCTGTATGTACCTAACTGTACGTCTTGTTAACCCTGTTATAAAAGACACTTAGCCTTGTAGCCATGTTACAAAAGACATCAATCAGTTCTATTAGCTGGCACATTCGTCTGTACGTTAAGTCGTTCGGGATACAGTCCATGTGTTGAGCTGAACACGTTGAGCATTTGAAGGTTAAAAGCCCAACACGTCTCTCAAATTCCAGTCACTGCCGCAAAAAAATTGTACGCCATTTTCTTCCCGATTTGGTCTTCCCAATTCCCATTCACAGAACGTGCTTCTGAATTGCTTTTAGACGACTGGATAGTATGGAAAAAGTTGAGCAGTAGTGTATTATGTCCCTTTGCTGTATTATCATTTTCAAGTTCACATAGGCTGAATGAAACGAGGCTGAGAGCCTTGGGTTTGAGAAGGTTTTTGGACTAATAAGTACGCATGCTTCGAGGCAGTTAGGTTCTCACTCGCAGACTTCATGCTTTGTATGCTACTACCTCTGGTGTTGCTGCCTAGTGTGTAAGAAGAGAGGTCATAAAGAATATTAAACGGAAATATCACGATACACCTCAGAGAAGCAAAATTCATCTCACCAGTATTTTGTATCACAATATTCAAAACAATGAAATCGTCTCATCCCTATATGACATATATCCTCTGAGCCATGTGAAGCCATCCGCTGCATCCTTTCAATCTGATGCTCAAGCATAATGCACATGGAGCAAAGCGCTATCTACCCACTTCCTCATACATAGGCTCACAGACGCCCATGATTAGCATGTGGATGGAGTAATGTCATCATTTCGCTTAGTCTGTTTTAATACACTTTATTGGCTAACTAGCTCACCATGTTAGCTACCACTTCTTAGCTCAGTCAGTTAGGTTTCCAGGGAACTAAAACATAGGAATGGGCAGCACATTGGAGCTTCCACTTACCCTGTGAGCTAGCTAATGAATTTATCATTTGTCCACCTGTGAGAGTATCGTTTTCCATTTTATATGTAATTGGTTGACTAAAAACAAATTGACCAGCAAGCAAATCCTCACATTATACTTCTTAAGTTTATCAGTTTTATTGAAAAAATAAACTGGGATGTCGAAAGGCTGATAAAGTCTGTAGTTGAGTTGATTATGTGACCCATAAAATGTCTCCTCAGGAGATTGCATGACTCTAAACACACTCTAAAGCGGATGGGATTAAATTTACATGGGGTCCCGGGGTAATTTCCTATTTTACAGGTGCTCCTCTGTGGCTTTATTTCTGGCCAGATCGGGCCAGATGTTTTTTTCTGTCCTCTTCTGAGAAAATTGCAGGCTGAATTACCTACTGTGTTTCACCAAACTCAGCACTCGTCTGATAATTTTAGTCCTGTCTGGATGCACGTCTGTGATTTTATGCACAGATGTTGCATCGCGCTGGACAAAAAGACTGCTGCTACTTGCTCTATGTAGTCTCGTAGTATAGGTATCAGTGACCCTCCCTGAGAAATTAACGAAAAATGGATGGTTCTCATATATACTTTGTGGTTGTTGTTTTATTGTATTTTCAAACTGTTTCTTGGTTCGCCCCAAACTGAAATAAGAGCCAGCGTCTCTTCTCGAATCTTCAACCGCTTGGATGCCATACTGTGAATGAAGCATGATCATATGACTGCATTACACAAACATCCTGGAACCTGCTAGAAACTCTCTTCGCCTATGTTTATTTTATTGCTGTCCAGATGAGAGGTTTTTTATCACTGTGGAGACAAAATTTATTACTGACATCCCCCTGATCCCTACCGATTAATCCAATCCAAATAGGGCTTAAGAGGACTTTAGAGAGGACCAGAGGTTCAACTCAGTGAATCTCTGGCACCTTTCAATTTACAGGAACAACAAATGGAGCTTAGTGCTGGCTAGTGAAAAATAAACACGCTTGATTTTATTTAAAATAATTTAAAATTTCTAACAATGTGATATATGGAATGTGCTATGAAGCTATTTGTTTCCATCGTTTGCAATTTTGTAAGTAAGGTGAAAACACATTAAATATAATTCTGTCTTGTTTTTAAATACCTGTAAGTTTTTGCAAAGTATGTTAAAAACTTACTTACTAGAGTATTTCATTGACGTACACTTTAACAAAATAAAAAACATGGCATACATGCTGTTATAAGAATCTAATTGACGATGCGGTGGTGTGATAGGGCGCGATGCAAAGCAGTGTTACTGTTACCACCCTGAAGTTGATATCGCTCCTGAATTGTATGAGTTGGTCATCTGTAATGGAGTACTTACAGCCTCGGCAGGGGGGCTGTCCCTCCTGAATGTAGGGGCACAGCGTGAGTAGCCATTCAGCAATCATATAGGTATGATTCCCATTATTATGTCATGATTGCATGGTTCATCAATTTAAGAAAAAATGTATTTTGATTGTGTACTGGTGAGTTGTGACATAACGGCCTGTTTGCTGGTTGTTGCAAAAGCGAACCTAGCTTGATTCGGTTTATCCTCACCAAGGTTGAGAGGCATTCTTGGGGGATCGGATGTGATCGAGCCGGAGGACGAGGGCAGAGAGTCAGGCTCTGTTGGTGTGATGACACCCAGCGAGTCTCCTGAGTTGCTATTGGGTGGTTGCATTTGCATGGTGTTATCTGGTAGCCCACTACTGGGCCGAATTGTCATATCTTTTCGGATATCCATGTTTTTTTATATCCTGTTATGGTCATCTTAATTGAGCATTCTAGCTAGCTATCAGTGACGAATCACGCAATTGCAAGAAATTCACTGCCGGGCCCGAGTGCTTAGAGGACAAAAAGTGGTGCATTTAAAATGAGTGCAGAGCTATCAGACTAAATGATGGATTAATTCTGCTAAAGAATATTTAACATGTCCAAATGTGTCCTCCTTTATTGTTAACGACAAAGTCAATAATGTAATTATCTGTAGGGCGTTTCCTTGTGCAGTCAGGGATCGATACGCAAAACACTTCTCAGACCAAAATGGAGATCATAATTCTAAAGAAGTCGCACAATGAATGTCTCTCTCTCCGTCTTTTTCTTTCTTTCCTACATAATGCCATACTAACAAACAGTTTTCATTATCTTCTGTGTTTGGCTAATTGACATATCTTCAATTGATGCTTTGCAGCTTTACATAACTTTTTTTCACCTCCTGAATCTGGACGTTCTGTGGAACTTTCTGGAAAGCTATTTAAAGTAACTGAGTAAGAAAGCTGACTTTGTTTCAAAACAACGTCTGGAAGTGTTGTTTATAGTTAACAGTCAATAGCTACCTAATAATATTGTATTAGATTTACTTCAGTTTTGGGGTTTGTTACAATCCAGAAAGATTATAGAAAGTTTGCAGAATGTCCTATGAAGCTGGGACGCAGTGCTGCTATTCATCAGAAAGGGGTCCTTTAAGCAGCATTTCATTCAAATGCCCGAATGTTTTTAATTTTACTAACATTAGAAAACATTCTTTTAAGAACGATGGAAAAACACACACAATGGCATCATTTATGAAGCTGAATACGGACGGATTTATGTGTAAATCGTTCATGAGTGTTCACACAAGAAACTTGGTATTCATGAAAATCCTGTAAATTGGGAAAAATGTATGTATCCTACTCATGTGTGTGAATTTTTAGCATAAGACTAACTATTATGAACCTCAAACCTCAAACATTACTAACGTATATCTATATATATATATATATATAGAATATACTGTCGAGTTCAAACTACTTATATTGATTACGTTTACAGTATTTAGTAGACATTCCCTTATCCAGAGCGATTTCTAGAAGTGCTTTGGAGTCTCTAACCACAAAAGCACATTTTCATGCTAGTTCACTAGGTCAGAGACTAAACTAATTACTCATTTATGATAATATATAAACAGAGGACAGGCCAGACTGTCTGTGCAGACCCATAAGCCGTAAACAAATGCCTCAGCTGATGGAAGCTTTAGTGCTTGCTTATTATTCTTAATATTCTATATTATTAAATATTTTGACTGGTATAGAAGTGAGTCAAAATAGCTTCCACAGCTGCCTTTCAGCCTTTACTTTCATCGTTCATTGTGTGCTCCCAGCTGTCTGTGCACTTGAACCTTTATGGAGTTAAAAAGGGTTATAAAGGCTAATGTGCTGCGTAGAGAGCACGCTTTAAACTTTATAGGTGATCAGCATACACATGCAAGTATGAAGAAAATCAGCCCTTCCTAAACTTTTGTAGATCCGGCGAAAAATTTTACTAAACTTTACTAAAAAGTTTGATGAATGAGGCCCATTGAATGTAAATGCAAGACTGAGAAAAAGGAGAAAAATACATCTTCCTTGTCCAAAGCCCAAACTTTTTTGGCTCGTTTTCAGGCTTGTTTCAGTCCATTTTGTGTGGGTTTTGAGTTGTAGTTAATGTGAGAATTTTGCTGAAACTTGGCAACCCACAAAACTTTATACTCAGCACCTTTAAAAGTAAAATCTGTACACCTTTTTGTTTTGCCCTGCGAGATCACAGTCTGGATGCACACGCCTAGGGTTAGCGTTCTGGCAAGCTTTCATTAAAAAACAAAACCCCGAATAGAGCAATGCCTATTCATATCTGTACTTATTCATTTAGAACACATTATCTGTTCAATCCGAATAACGTATTCAGTTACATCCTTAGTCTACATGTGATAAA
>CM074959.1:4087010-4097301 GCA_037577455.1 Pangasius macronema | reverse complement strand
ATTGTGTCAAAATTGGGTCACTCAACTAAAAGTGGCTGTAACTAGTCAAAATGATCTACATTTCAATGTACTGAAGTGTTTAAACTTAACGTGTAAGTGATTTTAAATGGAATTAGAAGTCTATGATATTTTCTAACATGTAATCACAGTTTATACTTTTTTTCTGACTATTTTTGTATGCGAGGAAAAAAGACAATCTAACCACCTTACACCTGCTGATGTGAAAGAGATCAGGTTCTTATTTCATTTCAGTAACGAACAAGAAGTCTATTTGTGGTATGGACTTGATTGAGTTTTAAATATAGTTTAAAACTATAAATGCAACATTTAAATATGTTATCAGTTGTAATTCTCGTGGGCTTTGTATGGGAGACGCCGCTCATGCCATATCACGTTTGGAGGAAAGCGCTATCAACCCTCTTCCGTGTACATGAGCTCACAGATGCGTGTGATTGGCGAGAGTTGCTGATTGACAGGGGAAAAAAGAGTATGCCCCTCCCATTCAGAGAGCACGGCCAATTTAGCTCGCCTCCCAGCTACAGATGGCTGTGGCATTGACAGAATTTGCGATCTTCCGACGATAGGGCAATCTTTAATTTAATTTAAATGTTGAAAGAAAAAAATAAGTGCTGTTTAAGTCATATAACATACAACAGACATATATAACCACTGGTATGGTGAAGCTTGCTGTAAGATGTTTATAGAAGGAGTGTGCAGTATTAGAACTTTAACTCTTAACAATTCATTATAAAAAATAATTCTAATACTATTTTTGCCTAATAAAGTAGATTTATTTAAATGCCTATAGATACGTATTAAGTCTAGACGGGACTAATTTGGCAGGAATCAGTCATAACAAGCAGGAAGAAACTCGACTACATCCGTCTGTTATAATGTAAAAGAAAATGTAATATAAAATCATTCTTGAAGCATATGTGACAAGGCACCTGTGGTGTTTTTGCCCTTTGCTTATGTCTTTCACCGTCTAAGCTGTCAGAAGTCAGAATGTTAATGCAGACAACAGAAAGATTTCCACCACATTTCATCATACCTGTGTTTGAAATGAGTGCCAAACCTCTAGGTTCAGGTGATCTCCCACTATTTCTCACAGTCATTCTCTGTCTGTGTGGCCATCTCCTCTGTGTGTGTGTGTGTTTGTGTGTGTGTGTGTGTGTGTGTGTGTGTGTGTGTGTGTGTGTCTTCCTATTTGTCTACAGCACCATGGCTAACATGTAGCAAAATCTGTCCATGTGTGACAGAGCTAATGAATGTACTAATGGTACTTGTTGCGCTTTGTGCTTATGGCTCCCTTTCCCCTTCCTTGTTGTTATTTGGCAATTGTTTACAATCCATTAGCATTTACTTCCTGCTTGAACGACACGCGTGGAGCCATTTTGCCGTCACCTGGCGAGCACAGGGAACAGCGACAGCGCTGGGTGTTTATTTAATGTGTCGATGGCGGCAGCAAAAAAGAGGTAATTGAGAATTGATTTGACCGTAATGACTTTTCATATGTTCCCTGCAGACTGCTGATGCATACTGATTAAGCTGTGAGATGGCAATTTGCCACTTAATGGGGTCTGCCCTTGTCCTTTTGCAAGACAAACCACCCATGGATAATGTGAGGGGATAAAAGAACTATGCTCTAAAAAAAAAAGACCCAAAAAAACATGCTCATCAGAATCACTGTATAGTGGCTTTTTTTTCCCTTTTTCTTCTTGCTGTGATTTGATTTGTTCTTAATTTGTTATTTCAGAGCATTTGATCGGGTCAGCTTCTTAGAGAAGAAAGGGTCGGATTATTTCCAATAAAAGCACGTCCTGAAGTGTTTTATTCCTCTTATACCACAGCAATTTGCCCACTTTTTCTTTTATTTATTAAAAAAAAGCAACACGTTGTAGATTTTATCCATTTATTGTTCTGTTTAACGTTGCAGAATATCTGAGAAACTGGTTCACTCCTGTTACCACTGTTCTCCCTCTTTTACGTTAAAGTTGCAAAGAATAAAATGCAGCTTGGCGTCTTACTAAGAAGCCACAAAGTCCTGCCGACGTTCCAGAAGACTGGAAGACCTGAGTTGGAAAATTGAAAGTTTCACAGCTTCACCTCTGACAGTGCTCAGACAGGATTAGTTGTGTATGGTGCTCTGGATAATACTATCCTTTAGAGAAGAAGACTATGTTTGTCACGTATACATTACAGTGCAGTGAAATTCTTTTCTTCACATATTCTAGCTTGCCAGGAAGTTGGGGTCGGAGCACAGGGTCAGCCGTGATATGGCACCCTTGGTGCCCAGCAGTGGCAGTGCTGGGGCTTGAACCCCCGCCCTTCTGATCAGAAACCACTGAGCCGCCACTGTCCTACATGTGCTACTCTACATGTGAACTAATTTCCGTCAGGATCGAAAATGCCTGTGTTTTTCTTTCAAAGTCTCGTTACAAAAACTTCCTTGTTTACAGAGGTCCCCATAAGCAACTAACATGCAGAAAGAGTTACTGTGTAAAAACCCAGGGACTGAACTCTGGCCAGTACTTGATCCAAGCCACTGATTTTGTGGGTTTTGCATTCAGACCACAGTCCACCAGTATTGTGGAGACCTTGGGGATTTTATAAACAGCTTGTCATGAATTCTCTCTCTCGGTGCAGCGTGCACTGCTTGCTTTTGTCTTTCATTCTCCATGTGCCTTTGTTTTTGTTTTGCCATGTGTGTTTGGTTTTGTTTTGCCATGTACGTTTGTTTTGGTTCCAGCCCTTTCTTTGCCATTGGTTTCTTTCCTAGTGTGTGCACTTGTCCTGTGTTCAACCTTTAGCTAGTTTGGTTATTTATGCCCTGTTATCTCCTTTCCTCCTTGCGAAGTCTTGCCAGTTGTTATTTTCTTCTGATTTTCCTTCTGGCCTTCCAGTGTGTCCCTGTTGATCCTCCTTCTTTGATGTTGACATCCTGGTTTATTGACCCACGTTACGAACTTTGGTTCTGATTCATTCACGCACTTGTGTCATGCTAATGCTCTAATGACATATTACACAGATTTTGCGTGTTGCATTGAGAAACATTTCTGACCACTGCTGTCACGTTATCTCAAAACGAGGTCAAGCAAAGAAAAGAAAAAAAAAGAGCAATGTGTTGATCTGATTAAATGAGCTATTTTAGGTCTAGGCAACTTGTAGTCAGTTAATCAGATCAGTCAATCAGTAAAACTATATTAATGTCTGTGACACAAACATTCATCTTAGCAGGGAAACGAAAGCTAATGAAATCTGTTTCGGTCTGTATTTATTCAGAGACGTGCACGTGCAAAGTTTTCTGTCACAGAGGAGACGTATTTTTAAATATTTAATTACATCCGTGACCCTGAGAATCGAATATTGCGCTAAAACTTCAGACAGCATGTCCTTGTTTTCTGTTTCACTTTGTCCTTTTTTTCAATATTGTTTTCATTTATGTGTGAACCAGAAACTGCATTTTAGATTCCTTTATAATGACAAAATGCCATGCGGTGTAATAGCACAGCCCTATATTCTGGAATCCAATTCATTATAAAATAGGACAAAAAAAATCAATGTGCATTATTCTATTTACTACTCTAGTAAATCTTTTAAGCCCTGATGCAGTTCACTATAAATAATGTTGTTTTTTGTAATTATGCTGTCCTCCTTTTGGGCATTTGAGGAAAAATCCAAACACTGCTTCTGCTTGTGGAGAGTTTTTTGATTCTAACTTTAATGTAATAGCCCTGATTTAGCTAAGCGTAGCCTTCGAGAGCTTCCGAATATTGGTTCAGTGTTGTATTAGATGTGTGAAGTTCATTATTTTCTTTATCATATTAGTAAGCGAAAAACATCGTGGTTATATAACGTCATTTTAAAAATAAACCTAGTGGTTATGCACAAAATGAGTTTTCCAATTAGTGTAATACAAAACTTCACAGGACACACACACACACACACACACACACACACTGTTTCTGTAATTTTTATCTTGTGTCTTTTTGTGTATGTGTTTTATTACAAGCATACTTTGACGAAGAGGACAATCTGTACAGTGATCAGCGGTTAAGTGAGTCTCATTTGTTGTCATATACTGTATGTGTGTGTGNGTGTGTGTGTGTGTGTGATGTGTTTTGCTCATGTCGGTGGTTAATGCGGTACATAGACGTCTCTACTCACGAGTGATTTTAATCTTGACTTCTTGCCTTAATGAGAAGCAGAAAGAAAAATGGAAGCGGCCGCAGCGCAGTGCTGTAATCCTAACGTCTCGCTCGGCTCTGTCCCTGATGAGCGCCGCAGTCGGTGGCAGATGGATGGCTCCCTCCATCATAAAGCTCTCATTAGAAACTTCATTAATCACAATGCTTTGAACAAACCCAAGGCCAATTAGCCACTCTTGGCGCACCGCCAGGCTTCGGGGTCCATCTCTCGTTCACTCTGTAAAGATTATTTGGCCAAAAATCTTTTTTTCCCCACTCCAAGTGGCACTCTAAAGCCATCTCTGGGCAATTTGTGGAAATCTCTTTGAGGAATTTGGCTTTGTTTTTTGCGTAAATGAAAAAGGAATTATCTAGCTTTTACTTAGATTGTTTTTTAAACCTGATTTGATTGTAAATGAAGTTTGAGTCGGAGGATTATTAAGATTGTGTTTGCTACAATACCCAGGACGGGACACACCAGTCCAGATTTCTCACTACACACCTTTTCTAGGTATTTAACACATTAAATACGTTTATATACGTTGAAATATTTGTGAGGTGCTTAGCGATGCTAGTGCTAGTTTGTAGCTTGGTGCTGTATTTTCGTTATTTGTCATTCCCGTGAGAAGTTAGCAGTTCTCTGCTGCTCTCACTTCGTTTCTCACTCATGTACCAGCGTCCTATTCACAACATTGAAGAAACGTTGGACTCAAAGATCCAGGATTCGGTGCAGCTACAGTATACGCTGCAGTAGCACTGAGCTATGGCTTGGCTAGTTAGCTAGCTTCAGAATGATGAGTGGGATACCAATCAGCGTTCAGCTGTGGAAGCCGATCTCTGTTGATCTGCTTGGTAAGGCATCGTACTTGCCTGTCTCAGTAGGAGCGACCATTTAGCACTGAAAGACTAAAGCGCCGCCGCATGACTATCTTCAGGTAGAAACGGAGAGCTGAAACACGGGCGAAATCCTGGTGCGCCAACAGGTAGCCAAACGGAATTGTGGGTAATGTTGGTAATAGGAAAGCATTATAAAACATTTTCGTAAATAAAGTAAGTCTTGAACGCCAGCGAATTGAGCACCAAGTATGCAAGTTGTTCAGGTGGATTGTCTTTCTGGAAAAATCCATATAGCACTCCAGATAGCATTCCTCATTCTTATGACTACATATTTTCCCCTATTAGTTTCACTGTATTTATTGCATCTAACTTTTTATAATGAATAACTGAGTAGGAATCTTGGAGTTTAAATGGTTGATCGAAACTAAGCCATGACTATAGTTTTAAAAGTAATTTTTTTTTTTTTACCAGTATGTTTACTTCTACACATTTTTTTCTATTTCCCCCGTCATTTAGCCACGGTCACCCGATCTGGTAAAGGGCTCTACCCTGGACATTTTACCAATATTTTATAAGCTCCAATCCTTCCATTATTGTATTACTACAGCAGATTTCAGCAGCCGTCAGCTCGCCCCGTGCTTCGAAATGGGAAAGGAGGAGGGGATGTAATGAGAGGCAGAGTGGCATTTCCTGTGTGTCATAGCATTATTGAATTTTTACTTATGCATTCAGTATTGATTCTCCATCTTTGTTAAAGGCTAGCGGTGTAAGTGCAAGGTGTCCAGGGGATTCTGGGTAAATGCTTATGTGGGGAGAGAAACAACAAAACGCTTTGGCCAAATGACCCTCTGCTGAGTGATCGCGCTGCTGCAGGAGAGTTTGCACATACAGCTCGTCGACCTCATGCGGTGCCTTAACAACCTGCTAGAACACTGGTCAGCACATTCATTTGGGATTTGTATGTGTTTGTGTGTGTGTGTGTGTGTGTGTGTGTGTGTGTGTGTGTGTGTGTGTGTGTGTGTGTTCAGCACTAAATGAGCAAGGTTTTTTCAGTCAGCATGGCTGTAGCCTAACCCAAACACCCCCCACCTTCTTTCTCTCTCTCTCTCTCTCTCTCTCTCTCTCTCTCTCTCTCTCTCTCTCTCTCTTTCTTTCTCTCTCTCTCTGGCCTACTTTATCTTGTCTTTATCGGCATCCTCTATTAATCACTTTATAGCCGAGTTCTTTCGTTTTTAGGACAATCGTATATGTACAGGTTATAGGAGTTATATGAACTCCTATATATCATTATATGATATGAAAATCAGGGATTACCTTTTTAACGCCTTCTTCTATGAATCACTATGATTGTGGGTAAACTGATTTTGCACATAGACGAAATGTAACTGTAAGAAAAATCAAACATCACGACTGACTGGGACAGTGCCCCGTATTCGTACTCATTACCTTTGTAGCCACATGTTGGAGCTGCATGTTGAAGGATCGTTGGTGTAACACTGCTCACGCTTCTTTCCGAAAGAAAGCTAAAGTGCTATGATGAGTCGGACTTATTCTCAAACCTCGTTCTGTGACTTCACCTTTTTCTGGATTTCGGTCAAAGCCGTCGAGCGTCTGTTTTCTCTCTCTCTCTTTCCCTCTCTCACTCTGTCTCTATCTCTCTTTCGTCTTCTCTCAGAGATACCCGAACGGTGCCCACGCAGTGTACTGAAGTCTGAAGGTCACTGGAAATGATCAGAGCAGTGATTGCGTGACACTTCACCCTGCTCTCTTATTGCCCCGGCAGCGCATTAAGGGAATTCTGGGATGCCGCCTGACATGCTGCCGTTTGACTGCGAGTCGTTCTTACGGGTCTTATAATTACACGTGGCTTCTTTTTAAACCTCTTCAAGTATTTACGTGGCGTGATCTTCCTTGCCTTCATGAAGACTTGATTTCATCATTTATTTTGTAGATGGAGTCATTTATTTCTCTACTTTAGGGGTAGTGTTACGTTTGGGTTCTACTTGGAACCCTGTCTGTATAACACCAACATAATCAGAATTTAAATAACGTTTTATAGGATCATTATTTAATGGATGCGAGTGCGTGTGTGTGTGTGTGTAGGAGGATACTTGTTTGTGGCTCTGTACGGACTGTATGGGGATCTGACCTCCGTGTATTTGCTGTTCTCTATGATGTTGATGAGATAGTTACTATTGTAGATAATTGGTACGAGGTGTCCATGTGAAATTGAGTGTTTTTGTTTTTGATGGAGGCCAATAATTTTGCCATTGTGCCATATGTGACCCATAAGTACATTTTGGATCAAATACGTTGGCAAGATTCTTGCTCATTATTTCTATACTGATGAGCATGACTAGATGGTTTAAACTGAAATATAAATAAAGTGCACTCGTTATATTTACCCATCGCGCGTCAGTGGCTGGATGAGGGATTTGTAACGAGTGTTTTGCAGGTCTAAAGGTGAAAACAGAACGTGTAAATAATGAGAACAGTTAATCCAGTATCCTAAGTTTCTGCAGAAAAACTACATCTCGCTCGCTCAAAGAATGAAACAGACTCAACGGAAGACAGCAGGTCGAAAAGGTCAAGTAGTTCAAACCAGAGCTTGACAAAATATATATATATATATATATATATATATCAGAGGCAAATTCCAGTCAGGAGTCGAGTTCTGAGGGAAAGGCTTATCGTAGTTCACCGCGTAGACTAAGGAAGAAAGTTGGAGGTTCTTTAGGGACGTCTTGCTGTTGGCTTTTGACAACAGAGCACTAAATGACGGTGGTGGCTGTCAATCATATGTGTGTTCTTCAGTCTCATCTTTCATTGTTGTTTTCGAAGCTGTCATCCCTCGTCTCTTTTTAACGTCCCTCCCACCTTTTTTCTTTTGAAAGTGTGGAACAAATGAAAGAGGTGTCAGAAGAGCAAGACAAAAATACTTAATACGGATTTTTTCTTTGCTATTTTAAAGGACTGAATTAATAGCAAAACCTTTCCGTGATAAATAAATAAATAAATAAATAAATAGAAGTCGCTGCTTATGGTGCTCTTGAATGCGTTCTCCAGACTGACACTGATGAATGTTTGGATGCACCTGGAAAGCTCCGGATCGATCCGATTGATGCAGGACTATCTGCAGAAGGGCTCTGATGACAGCAGCTACCTGCGAAAAGCTCGGCTGGCTCGCCTGTTACAATGCGAACGTCTGATGTGCTGATACACGGCATAAGATGAGGACGTGCTGCACATTTTTCCTGTTGTCTCAGGTTGTTTGGGAGGACAGCGGCCATCCATTGTGCTTAGGGAAATTATACCGAAGGCATGTATCATCAGCTTATGCTGGCGAAACGTCAAGCGCAGCGAAAATCCTGCAGTTCTGGTATTGGCAGTGTCATTAATAAAGCAGCATAAATTTATCTTTATAATATATTGCTTGCTTATATGAAAAATCAGATGCAACACACCATATATATATATAGCGTGTTTTTTTTCCCCCCATTGGTCTGTGTTTATTGTGGGGGTGTTTGGTGCAGGCTCATATAAAATTGCTTTTTTCTTTTTATGGATTGCGAAATGCCAGGCTGCTCATGGCACAAGATGGAGCAGCAGGTCGTACAGCCGAGGGAAACGTCTCAACTTCTCAGTTTTTAATATCATTTGAATATCAAGAGTTTTGAATGTCAACCAACACCCAGATTTGCTGTTACGGAGCCTGGAAGGTTGCTAAGCTAGTCACAGCATTACAGAAGGCAGTGTCCTTCAAGGCAATACGCTTCTTATGTTCACGTGCAAAATTCGTGCTGTCCACAAGAAAAACTGCAAAATGCTAAATATAACTAGCTAGCTAACTCATTTGAATTCTTGCATGATTCTAGCTACGTAGTTAGCACGCTAACAAAGATGTCCCTTACAGATTAGAGTGTTACCTCTAAGATTTGGAGTTAAAAACCTAGCAGTGGGCTTTCAGTTTTTCCCAATCCAGTGCGTTATCAATGTCTGTTTCATTTTTAGCATTTCAGTGCATCACTTCTTCTAGGATAAATTAATTTTGTCTTCTAGTCCACTTACTGGAGCTTAGAATAAAATTCACTAGTGAGGAAACCCTTCTTTTATCAACCAGTCTGTCAGAGCTGAAATTCGATTGACATTAAAACAAGCCTTAGACTCAGACACACACACACACACACACACACACACACACACACACGTCCTGTGTAGTGGTCAGATGTTGTTGCTCACTCCCAACCCACAATTATGATGTGGCCTCTGTGAGTGATGTGCTGCCAGCCTGTGATAATGGCCCTTCTTTTATGGGCAGGCAGAAACTAACGAGGAATTGAGGGCACTGAATAAATTGGAAAATTGCGGTATAATGATTCCGTCTGCCAGCCCGTTTATGGGGCAGGCTGCGAGAGAGAGACATCAGTGGCCTTCCCTCGGGAGAACACACACACACACACACACACACACACACACACACCAACCGAGTGGTCATTCTGAGTGGTCAGCTTTAACCCATGCTTCCCCGCAGTGTGTGATAGGGTGAAAAGGTGTGGCCCGAGTTGACAGCGATTATTATTATGAAAATGAATATGGAGAAGCTTGTCTAAAATGGCTGAAGGAAATATCGTACGGGATTTTGAATAAAACTAGTAGCACAAAAATTGATGTGCAGTGCTTGAATGTGTCACTTTGACAGGACTATCTTAAAGGGGAGCTGGAAGGCGCGATCTCTGAGGCCCCGGGTTAGGTGGCAAGAAAATGATAATGATGTGGCATCAGTTATCTGTGTATGGTCTGAGGAGTATTATAGTCAGACATAAAACAGACACATCTAAGCAGAACTTGTTTGTTGTCTAATTACATTAAGCGTACATCTTATGAAGTATGCTAGCATTACGAATTCTAGCTATAGAATTAGTTAGTGTAACTAGCTAACGGTAGCTAAGAAGGGATTGAAGAAATCTAGTGGTATGTCTCCAAATAATGAATATCGTTAATTTAAAAAAAAAATCAAGAAATGTTTGGTCACCTTTTTGTTCATGGTGTTTAGGGTGACAAGGGTATGTCTGTGTTGTGTGTTAGTACAACTTCCTTCATGACATCACACAACAATCCTCATTCAGATTGCTCAGAGACGTTGTAGTGGGCATTCTGTTATTATTTAAACTAGGCTGTTACAGCGACATTTACTAAGCTGTTCAGGTTCACATCATATAACATGCAACAACAACAATCTATGGACAGTCTATGGCTAGTGTAAGGCT
>CM074959.1:4034543-4046210 GCA_037577455.1 Pangasius macronema | reverse complement strand
CCCACCTACAATCCCTGCCGGACCCGAGACTCGAACCCACCACCTTCAGGTTCACCTTCGGGTTACAAGTCCAACTTTTGAACCATGAGGCCACGACTGCCCCATATCGCCTAAGGTTTACACTCCTACTCTTCACAACATGACTCAACTCTTTTTAATAAGGCCCAGTGTACTTATACAGTGCTTTTAATGAGGCGTGTTTTAAAGAAACCATGGCCTTTCAGGACCCGACACTCAGAAAGGAGAACCCATCAAACTATGACTATGATGCCAGATACTGGACTTACTGTAAGAGGAGGAAGAGTGAGATTATGAGAGACTCAAACATTGCAAACATCCCCAAGATACAATACGACAATAAGTGTTAGCATCAGAGTTCTGTCAGAGAACTGTCCTAAAAACTGTGTAGAACGATAACTGAAAATGCCAAAGGAATGGTCCAGAACCTGAAGAAAATTGTATTTTGTGGGTATAAATAATGCACACCGTCTGACCAATCGGATTCAAGAATTCAGCTGTGCTGTGATGAAAGTAACGGGTTTTTGGTGTAAATTAGCTTCAAGATATGTACTTTTAAGCATAGCTATATACCAAAAGAAAACATTTGTTTTGTGAAAGTCAATAAACAGGACGAAATTTCGTTTTCTGGTTGTTGTTGTCAAGTACTGAAGACAAACGTGGACATGAAACCTGCTTGTCCCAGGCACTTGGTGTGATACTGATTCGTCCACCCCGAGGATATTGTTCCTGATTAACTCTATGTAAATAAAGTTCTCTCGTTGCTACGCAATACCATCATTTTTCTTACCTGACCTACTTTGGAGCTGGTGTTATGTAAATCTGACACCTGCTTTTTTCCCAACAAGGTTAAACTCATTAATAAATGTATTACCGCTCATTATTTATTCATGAAGGTGTTGTGCATTGTAAGATCTTATGGCCTACGCTACAGCATGAACACCTGAAGAACAGAGAAGTCTCATCTCAGAGAAGTAAAAACTCCGATTCCTAATTCAGTCTATAATTGATGAAGCTAAACACACAGAGGATGGAAGTCACAAGAGACACTGAACTGTCAGATCCTTCAGCTTCACCTTCATCACTCTTCCTCCCTCACAAGCCCAGCAAGGGAAGCACGAGTGAGTGGGATGTTCTCCTCGCTCTCCTCGCTCTCCCCGCTGTTCTCTCTCTCCTCATTCTCCTCACTCTCCTCGCTCTCCCCGCTGTTCTCTCTCTCCTCATTCTCCTCACTCTCCTTGCTCTCCTCGCTTTCCTCGTTCTCCTTGCTCTCCTCACTCTTCTCGCTCTCCTCACTCTCCTTGCTCTCCTCGCTTTCCTCGTTCTCCTTGCTCTCCTCACTCTTCTCACTCTCCTCACTCTCCTTGCTCTCCTCGCTTTCCTCGTTCTCCTTGCTCTCCTCATTCTTCTCGCTCTCCTCACTCTCCTTCCTCTCCTCGCTTTCCTCGTTCTCCTTGCTCTCCTCACTCTTCTCGCTCTCCTCACTCTCCTTCCTCTCCTTGCTTTCCTCGTTCTCCTTGCTCTCCTCACTCTTCTCGCTCTCCTCACTCTCCTTCCTCTCCTCACTTTCCTCGTTCTCCTTACTTTCCTCACTTTTCTCGCCCTTCTCCCTCTCCCTGTTCTCCTCACTCTCCCTGCTCTCCTCGTTCTCGTTACTCTTCTCACTCTTCTCGCTCTCCTCACTCTCCCTGTTCTCCTCACTCTCCTCGCTCTCCTCACTCTCCCTGTTCTCCTCACTCTCCTCGCTCTCCTCACTCTCCTTGCTCTCCTCACTCTCCTCAGTCTTCTTGGCACAAACTATGCATCAGAAAAAATAATGAGAGCATTCTCGTTACTTCTGCATGGCCAGTATCTGTTCTATTGACTATGCTAATGCCACTTCTCGGATGTTTTCTGTCTATTTTTACATTTTATAGCACATTCGTTACCTCATTTTTTGTCATGTTGTCTTTCTTACTTTAGTTCTTTATATCAGTAAACTAAAATTTTCTATTAAAAATGAGAAGGGTCATCATACTCGACCATATAGTAAAACATATTTGAAATATATTGGGATATATTAGGCAGCAAGTGAACAGGCTGTTCTCAAGGTTGATGTGTTAGAAGCGGGAAAAATGGGCAAGCATAAGGATCTGAGTGACTTTGACCACAAGGGTCAGCTTGTGATCTTTAGACAACTGGGTCAGAGTATCTCGAAAATGGCAGGTCTTGTGGGGTGTTCCCAGTATGCAGTGGTTAGTACCTATCCAGAATGGTCCAATGAAGGACAACCGGTGAACCAGCGGCAGGTTCATGGGCACCCAAGGCTCACTGATGCATGTGGGGAGCCAAGACTAGCCCGTCTGGTCCGATCCCACAGAAGAGCTTCTGTAGCACCAACAGCTGAAAAAGTTCACGCTGGCTATTAGAGAAAGATCAGGACGCACAGTGCATTGCAGCTTGCTGTGTATCAGAGAGCCCATGCTGACCCCTGTCCTCCACCGGAAGTGCCTGTAATGGGCGCATGAGCATCAGAACTAGACCATGGAGCAATGGAAGAAGGTCTGATAAATCACGTTTTCTTTTATGTCACGTGGATGGCCGGGGCATGTGCGTCGCTTACCAACTGTTGATTTGGACACACCTAATGTTTTTCTATCCCTCTTATAGATTTATGTTTCAGCCTAATGATGGCCTCCTTCACTTGCATTGGGATCTCCTTGGTAGCTCCAGTTGAACAGCTTCCAAATGCCAACTCAGTACCTGATATCAACTCCAGACCTTTTATTTAGCATTTGTTCTGAAGTAACGAGGGAATGCAACACATCTGGTCAGTCAGTTAATTGTCCAAATACCTTTGAGCCCCTGAAAATGGAAGTACTTTGCTTAAAATGGCTGTAATTCCTAAATGGTAAATCCCATATTTAGAAGAATTGAGTGTTTCCATTCTAAACATGGCAGAGCATCTTCTTTGTTTTGTGATGTTTGAAAAGAGCAGGGAATGTGGATAAGCATTTGAACGGAGCGTCTGAGTTGGAAATTGTCAGTCTGTAAATCAGAGGATCTCTCGTTGGCATTATTTTTGACTCCTCTCATTTGGAATGGATCAGGACTTTGTTATTGTGCCACCGTCTCCTTTTTCTGTCTGTCTCTGAAAAGCCACTATCATCCTTCCCTTAGCTCTGTGTCATCTCTTTTTCTTCCCACCAGACAATCGATAGGCCACCTCTCTTATTAAAGTGGGGTTTTTGTTTCCACAGACGGCGTATTCACTTTCCGGAGCGAAAGCGAGGCTTTTCATCACGACGGCTCTGTCCACTGAAGACTCTCCTCCTAACTGATTCTCTGCGCTACTTTTTTACGTCTCACAGATTAAGTGTTACATCTCAAATAGAAAATATCACGTACGTGCCTGTGTACTGTTTGTCATCTCCTCTCTCGCTTGCTCTATCTATTTTCTGTCTATCTCTCCACCCTGAGTGAAGCGAGAGTGCAAGGGAGGAGACATATCCGGGCAGCAGAGTATAGTGGTAGAAGGAGATTTCCACATGTTGTTGTTGTTTATTGTGGCGAAATGCTGCTACACACCCTGGCAGCCTCACTCGCACTCCTGTCGCAGGCTTTCACATGTGACAACCTTTTACTTTTTATTTACCAGCAGGATATTTCTCACATTATGTTGATGGAGAAAAGTGGCTGATTGGATTGTACTTGTCAGGCTTCATTAAGCACTTAACCATCTTCATCCCAGAGATTATTGGCACATTTTTCAACTATTCTACGCTCAATAAAGGACAGAGTGCTTTATTAACACAAGAGAATATGGATTATAGTGACAAGCAGATATATTTTACACATTATAAATTATGCAGAGAAATGTAATGTACCATATATTACAAGTCATCCAATTAGCCAATCACATGGCAGCAGCACAATGCGTAAAATCATGCAGATGTAGGTCAAGAACTTCTTCACGTCAAGCATCAGAATGGGGCAGAATGTGATCGTAGTGAATTTGACCGTGGCGTAGTTGTTTGTGCCTGATTGGCTGGTTTGAGTATTCCAGAAACTGCAAATCTCCTGGGATTTTCACACATAACAGTCTCTAAAGTTTATACAGAAGGTTGCGAAAAGCAAAAAACACCCAGTGAGCAGCAGCATGAACAGCTTGTTGTGGAGAGAGGTCAGAGAAGAATGGTCAGTTACTCTAATAATCACTCTTTACAACCGTGGTGAGCAGAAAAGCATCTCAGAATGCACGAAATGTAGAAAGGCGGATGAGCTACAACAGCAGAAGACCACATCCGGTTCCACTCCTATCATCCAGGAACGGGAATCTGGGTCCAATCTCCAAGTTTTGTTTTGCATGAACTGTAATATGTACATTAGTAATTTGGTTCTTTAATGTGCTTTATATTACTTTCTAAATAATTAGTTTCAAACATTTAATCTTTTGTATGTAAAGCTGATTGATGTTCTGAACTCGAAACATTTTGATCAATAATGAATAATTTATAATTATATAAAATTATAATTGTGTTATAATTGTTAAGTGCTTTTCTCTTTCCGTTGTAACTACCACTGGAACAACAAAACCGATACAATATATAGGCGGTTGTATATTATTATATATAGTTATATGCTTTCTGTATTCACTGTTATTCACTCCATAGATAGGAGGTAAAAAGGGACACGTCAGGATGTCACCAGTGACTTTTGTGCTCGTGTCTGGAGTGGTGAAGCATTTACCCATCTGCCCCCTCCCTTTCCTGTCTCAGTCCAAGGGGTGGCATCAGAACCATGGCTCGTTACCCGCTAACAAGCCCCATCACAGCCTCTCATTAACGCTCCATAGTCAAGAGCCAGATACAAGAGCTGTAAATCACTAGCCTCAGCATGCTGTGGTTAGCCATTTTCATGAACACCACAACAACCACCCCCCCCCCTGCAAAACACCCCACCCCAACCTAGCAACACGCTATTTGCTATTAGTTCAAGCGCCATTATCCTCGTCTTCTCATTAACTGTTTGTTTTGGATGGATCTCTGAGTTTCTTCATTGCACTCTGTTGTTCCCTTTCTCTCGTACCTTTATATATATATATATATATCTCTGTCTTGCTCTCTGACACTCCCTCTGTGGCGAGACTCCAGGTTTTAATTAAACTTCCACAACTGGCAAGGACATATCACATCCTGTTTCATCAGCCCTGTCATTCGACCCCCTCCTCTCATTTAGCCCCAGAGGGATGGTTTGGACCAGACCTAGCTCTCCGTTCGGGCTCCCCACACCCTTGTACATTAGAGATGCCCACAGCTCCTCCATTATACTCTCATTCCTGCTCTCCGTCCAGTCCCAATCCATCAGGCCTCTCTGAGCAAAGCTCAAACACTAATCAGAGGCATCTCTTGCTCTCCCTCGATATTACCCTAAACATATGATGGATGGCGTTTGCCAAAAAGAGATGGGCCTCTCATGTCTCTGAAGGTTTGCCTTAATTGCAGTGGAGAGAGGACACGCTGCAGTAATGGGATAATGGTGGAGATGGACCGGACTCTGGAGCGAGAGTAATCGGATTCTCTACAGTGTGCCTCTCCTCACTCTCCTGATCACCCCCAAGAACAGAGTGTGTGTGTGTGTGTGTGTGTGTGTGTGTGTGTGTGTGTGTGTGTGTGTGTGTGTATGTGTGTGTGTGCACTTTGCTTCTGAGAGTGTGAAAATGTAAAAATGTGCCATTAACTCCAATGTAACCCAGATTTCCCTGCTGCGAGTGGTCTCTTGTATCTGCATATTTTTGCATAACACAGCACATTTTCATAAACTGCTCCGGTAGATCTGTTGCTGAGATTCCAAAGTGCAGCCAGCATGCACATCCTCCGTTCACATGACTGACATGTCAGCACGTTCCATAACTACTGACCATAACCTGCTCTCATAATATCACGTTAAGTAGTTCCTCTGCACAGCCAAAACGCAAAGGGTAAAAATCGCCCGCAACTCCCGGCGTGTTCATTTGAATACGATGCAAATGAACTCCAAATTACAGAGAAAGTCTGAACCTAGCGACGCTGCATTTTTCATGGCATAGCTGCAGTATTTCGGAGCATTGCTCCTGCTGTCTGCCAGGAAATGGACAATTCTGGCTTTGATAGCCTTTTAATGTCTCCTCAGACAGATTTTTTGGCATCCATTAAATTCAAGTATTAAACCTGTAATGATCCTGCATGTAGTAGCATCATCTAACACTTTGCCCAACCTTTAGCCGAGCTCGGCGTGCTGTAGATCTTAAGGATTTTCTTTGGGGGAGGGTGGGGGGAGGGGGGGGGGGCGTTTCCGTACCTTGGTTGTCACAGTAATTAATTATGGTAAACTCAAAGGAACCCTCTCAGCACTTTCCTCTTTAGACGTAGAAAGGTGAGGTGACTCACTCACCAATTAATGCTCTAAGTGAGAGCTGAGGCTCAATGGAAGGCATTAGATTACCCTGGCCTAATGACTCGCAGCATTTTGCTGTCAGCTGGGAGCAGCATGAAAAAAAACAACCGCACTCTTTTCTCCCCCTGCTGCGAGAGAATGATATAGAACAACACTTCTCAAAGAGAACGTCTTGTAAGGAGCTGTTGCTTTACTCTGGGGATAAAAACACCTTCTTAATCTTTAGGCTAGATACACAGCTTTGTTTTATCCTTCCTTTTTTTTTTTTTTTTTTTTGATCCGGTTGCCAGTGGCCAGCCCTCTGGATGCAGCAGTTACCAATGTGGAAGTAGCTATAGTTTAACTTACAAGTCTTGCAGGTCTCTAGCGTGGACCTTTAACCCTGTGTCTACTGGGACCCCCAGCAATCTCCTTAGTAGCTTGGCACAGGCAACACACACACACACACACACACACACACACACACACACACACACACACACACACACACACTTGCCCTCTCCTGCCCTCTGTTGTCCCTAAGGCTCACTCTCAGCCAGTTCTATCCATCCACTATGCTTACATACACAATCTCTCTGTCTATCTGTCTATGTACCTCCTTATTTCTTTTCCCCTAATAAGATAGGGGACCAAGGTGCTGAGGCTGTCTATCAGAGAGATTTTGCTTCGCCGCTTTCTCTTCCTTCCCAAACTCCCTCTCCACACCTGCCCTGCAACCGTGCCTGTCCTCTCCGACATGAAATCGAATGAGCCGGGACGCCTACTTCACGGTGAGAGCTCTGGACTGGGAGCCCTAGAGATTTGAAACAAGGGATGACAGCAGAAATTGTCCCTTCAGCTCACCATTCAGCTTGGGGACAACTGGAGGAAGAAACAAACTTTAAAAATTGAATAACACCACACTAGTCCTTATGAAATGTAGTCGTTTTTGAGTTTCACTGGGATTGTATTCGTGAACACCAGTTGGAAGTTTATTTGTTTTGTTTTGTTTTTTTGTCTTTTTGGGATTGTTGCCCAATGCTCTACCAGTGTATTCACTGCCGTCTCCTTTTTCCTTATAGCACGACATCTGCCACCCTGGGAAGTCAAAGGCTAGCATGTGCATCCTCTGAGACACCTAAAGCCACTTAGACTTTTCTTCATTTGCTCATGTAGTGTCACAGCATGCTACCTGCTCTCTTCCATATATGCGAGATAACAGGCACCTGTGGTTGTTTAGTGTCATTCTGATTGACAGGTGAGATAAAAAAGACCATCCCAGAGAGCTGAGACAATTATCCTGTCTTCGACTCCAGGATTGATGATAATAGACGCTTTCTCCACTTGGGCGTTTGATCCCGAGGACTGTTTGTTATCCATGTGGGTTTCATCTGGGTTCCCCAGTTTCCTTCCACTTACCAAAATGTTACAATTCCCTTAGGTGTAAGTTAGAGTGTGTGTTATGTGTAATGCCCTGCAATGGGCAGGGGATGTTCCTGCCTTGTGCCTCATGCTTTAGCTCAGATTCATCAAAGATAGTGGCTACTTGAAGAACCAATCTTCAGGATCTGGAGCCAATCCCAGGAACAGGGAGAACTCATCACAGACAGTAGCCTGAGTTCAGGATCGAACCACGGACCCTGGAGGTGTGAGGTAGCGACGCTGCACCACCCTAATGAACGATTTGCTTCCTGAAATTCAATAGATACGGCTGACACAGACTGACTAGCGATTTTTAATTGCCTGCTGCTAATGCGCCACGTCGCCCTGACTTGTGATGCAAATGCTACCGTTACAAAAGCACCCCAACTTTCCTTGCAGCTTGCACATTTTGATTGCTCTGGAATCATTGTTAGCATGGATCTATTAAAAAAGTCTCGCATAAAGCAGTTTTTCAACAGAGAAAAAAAATATGAAAAAAAACGACACAAACAGCCTAACTGTAGCGTTTTATCAGCTCGGGTGGGACGCAAATCTCCACAAAGTCTTCAGCACCTGGCGGTTTGCAAATTCAATGCAGCCACTTTTAAAATGGCCTGAATAATTGCTTCCCTCTCACTGTCATCACAAAAGAAGTGTTAAGTAGCAAACCCAGCTGCAGTGTATTAGAAACTGCAAGGCGTTGCTCGAAAATGCCTCCCAAAGAGCACGCTGCGTGCTCGCAATGGTCGTTTCTTTTCGACTTGTTTATCATTTGCAGACTCAGTAACCCCACTCAGGCCAAATGGCAAAATGTGTGTGTGTGAGAGAAAGCGTGGATGTACATGCTGTGCCTTCATTCCGCCCTGTCTGTACTTTTCTGAAACATTACTGATAATTGCATTTTGACTTCATTATGGGATGAGCAGCAAGAGACAAAATTAGATCTGTTTATCAGCCGCCCAGCAGTGTGTAAAGATTCCATTTACCAAAAAAAAATGCTTTTGTACTAGCGTTTTGATTGGGGGAATGGTTCTCAGCATGAAAGACCATAGCAGGGGAGGACAAAAAGGAGAAATTAGTTCGCCCGACAGAAATAAGGCAGTCCAACCTCCAAAAAAAAAAAAAAGAAAGAAAGAAGAAAGAAGATTGGAAGTGACGCAGAAGGAAAAGGCAGATAACGAGAACTTAAACAGGAAGTGACACATCGTGGTGAAAGGCACCTACCAAAAACAAACCGGTCACCGGTGTCGCCTCTTCTTCCCTCCCTCATTTGTTTCTACTACAGGAAGGAATACGGGAAGCGGGAAAGTGAATGTGAACGTGTTTGAAAGTGTGGACAGTACGGAGTAGGAGACGGCAGGTGATGGTGACAAGAGAGGTGATTAGGAGGGACGCGCAAGTCCCGAGCCGAGAAAAGTGCAGAGAGGAAAGAGAGAAAGAGAGCACACTCTCCATGTGGAGGCACAAAGATTGATGGCATGCGGGCGAAAGGGAGGAACAGCTTAACTCATCCTTCATCATTTTGAAGATCTTCTCATTAAAGCCTATATGCCAGCGTGCTGAATTTTAAACAATGACGCATCCATAATTACTGATTAACTGCTTATGTGCAGCTATGAAGGGCTGCTATTCAGACAGAGTTAAAAATGTAACTGCAGGGGGTTTATTTATTTATTTATTTATTAATAAAGATTGAATTCATCTTGACAGATCTCCACACAAATGTATTGGTACCCAGTGGTTGAATTCTAAAATAATTTACATAATAATGTCCAACATGTCATGGGGTGGTCATGGGCGGCCAGCGCTACCATAGATACTATTATTATTACTATAATTTTTTAGTCATTTCAGCTGCCAATGTCAGTGATGTAGAACTTGAATGACTTAGTAAATAGCTATATGATTGGCTAGTTTGAATAATAATGGTTTAAAGTTTATTTATCATTGTCCTAACTATTTCCTGGCCCCACTGACCACAACAAACATCAAAATGATATTTATTTAGTCTGTTTTTAGCTACTTTTAGCTAATTGAATTCGTAGCATTAGTGTACTTCATAAGACATAGCCTAATGTTATGTTAGCTGCCCCTCTCTAGATAAAGCTGCAACTCAGGTAAAGTCATTAAGTATAACTTATTGTATAAGGTAGAGCTACACCCCTGGTGTGGAGAGATCAAACTATAGGAGAGAAGTATGCTGGAAAGTTTTTGTGATGTCACAGATGCCTAACCATTTATAAAAGACCAAGATTATTTATCAGTCAAATATCCATCAGCCTCAGTACAAAGAACTGGGAAAGTTTTAAATTAGACTGAAATGATTTGGGGGAATTTTTGCTGCTGAATTGTGAGGCTCAACCTAGCTAAAGCTCTCAAGCACAGGGCTTGTGTAGCAATAAATACATAAATAAATAACTGAAATCTACATTTATAAAGAAAATAACCTTACACATACTTGCTTCTAAGCTTATCAGGCATAAATATTACATATACAATATATAATGACATATAGGCATGCATTGCCTTTGAGAATAGCACAAATATAAATACGATCCCACAAGATTATCAGTTCATTTACTCCAAGTTTTACAGGTTAACATTGTTTATCCAACCCTGTGTAGACAGGGACTTCAGGAGTACTGGATTAAAGTCTTTGCATCCCACACAAAAGTCTTCCTGGCCTAGTCCTGGCCCACATGACCAGCTTTTATTCAACCCAGATACCACAAAGAATGCCGGGCCAGCAACAACCCAAACCAGTTTGCCAGAATGATAAGCAGTATAGTGCCCAATTTCAGCCAGGAGTCATCCTTATTTTTGGCCTATCCATGGGCCAGAACCCATTTCAACTCTGGTACCATATCTCAGCCATCTCTCAGCCCAGATCCTACACAGAATGGCAGCCTAAGAATGGTCCAGACTGATTTGCCAGATTATGGCCACATAATAGCTTTAATAATAAATTTCAGCTAGCAGTCATGCTTTTTTGTTGGCTGGTACATGGGCCAGGACTCATTTTAACACTGGTACCGAATCTCAGCCATCTCTCCCGGCCCAGACATTGCAAAAATGACAGTCCAAGAATGGCCCAGACTGGCCAGAGTAAGCCAAAGCAGCATATATGCCAGGGTTACTTGAATATATAGACATTTTGGACCAAATATCCATATCCTCACTCATCCACAGTCAACACACTTGCTGTTTGGCATAAAAGATGCGGTGCTGTCTGACCAGCACTGCTGACTTAATGCTATGCCTGGGCCAGATATGTTTACTGTACTGAATTTGCACATGGCCCGGAAATTTCTGGAATATCCCTGACTGTGTTATGTCCAAAGGCTGAAGTTAATATGCTTGTAGAATTCAGACCCATGGATTATTCATCAGCAGTGAATGATATGCAGTATGCAATACTGCAAAAATATAAATTGACCTCTGACTTCTTTCTATGGAATGTCATCTAACTCAGGTTTACAACACATCTCTGACTTTTGGCAAGCAGGTGCTTGGTAAGGGGAATGCAAATGAGCAGAGTAAGAAAGCAAATTATGAAAGTAACAAACAAAGAAAATAAACAAAGTAATGGAGGAAGCAAAGTAACAAAGGAAGCAAATTATCGAAGTAACAAGCAAAGCAAGAAACAAGTTGTACAGCAAAGCAAATGAACAAAGTAACAAAGAAAGTAGCAAGCAAAGAAACTTATTTAGCCAAAATTATTAGCCTAATTTAAAATTATTATATTATTAGCGTAATCTCAATGTCAGTTATAATACAATTCATGATTTACTGTACAAATTTATACAGAATGGAATCAAGCGCAGTTTACAGTGC
>CM074959.1:3978544-4020533 GCA_037577455.1 Pangasius macronema | reverse complement strand
TCTTGGGATCTGTAATAAACCATAATTCACATTTCTTTCCATTCCCCCCATTGACTTGAGTGTTCTTAAATAGTCAGTTAATACCATGATACTGTGAAAGTGTGATATTTATAAACTAGGTTATCACATCATGAAAATTTCAAACCCCGAGAACGTAACAAATTGCTAATGATTATATCCTGTGACTCGTAAACTCAGTACCACTGGGACCTGAAATACCGAAATACGACTCGGCGCAGCGTGATGCGTGTGTGCATGTGCGTGCATGTGTGTGTGTGTGTTCATGTGACCCATTTCAAAGCCTGTTAAATTTAGCAAGTCAGACTTTCAGATTAGGAATGTCTGCCTGTGCTATACCACAAAACGAACCGCTTTGGAGAAAAAGCAGCGTGATCCTGTTATCGCCTATAATAAGTGAAGAGAGGCTAATAAGTCGTCGAGTTGCACCGGCGATTTCGCTGAGAGAATACTGATTGGAGGAATCGAGTGTTGTTATGCAAAGGGCGTGTTCTCATTGGCTCGGAGACGGAGGAGGACGGGAGAATGCAAAAGAGAAAGAGAGAGAGAGAGAGAGAGAGAGAGAGAAAATGAGAGAGAAGGGAGGTTGGTTTTGAAGAAAAAAAAAAGACATGAAAGAAAAAAAAGTAGGACACTTTCTTGACATAAAGATTGTGAATGTTCAGCGTATGAGGCTTCAAAGGCTCCGGCTAGAGGACGAGGTAATTCACATTCAGGCGTGTGCTAAGAGCTATCAGTTGATGACAGCAGCCATAAGTGGTGCTTTGTGTAATTGAGAGCAGAGTCAGCGATTCATAAGCAGCAGGTTTTTTTTTTTGAGTCTTTTTTTTTTTTTACGCTGAACCTCTGCTGATTGACTGATAAGTCATGATATTGGTATTGAGTCAAACAGCGCTGATTTCATTTCGAGCAAAAAAAAAAAAAGCAGACAATGCCGCTGATCTGGTTTGATCTCATATCTGAGTAGAGATTGGTATTTTTTTTTTTTTTCAGAAATTGAGGCCTGCATTCCCTTAGTCAAAGCCGTAACTCACTTTATATAATAATACCTATTCTGCTTTCGTTGCATAAGTACTGTTTGTGACTCAGTGGTATTCAGGCCCCCAAAGTGTTGTAGATTTTCCCAAAAATAGCCGGTTTCTTATGCAGTGAATTAGCCGCGGGGCCTATAAAACCAGGAGGTCAAATCTTTTCCATTCCAGTGGCATGCTATATTATGGCTGACGGCCACGTCATGCTGGAGCATATCATGTCAATTTTAAAAGCCAACCACTGAAAAAAAAAGTGTGTGGGTGTTTTTTTAAAGCCTGTGTACTCTCTGAGAGGAAAAAAAAACAGCTTATTTTATACTGCTGGTTTATCACAGCGTTATTCTTTAGGAGAAATGGGTTTCTCAAGAGACCTTGGTATAATTAGAGGAATCATCTGTTACATGGGGTTACCTTTGTTGTTCGCCTTTGTTGTAGGGATCTACATGCAAAGATGGAGCCTTAAAGGTCCAAATATATATAAAACATTTAATATACAATAACAAATAACATTACAAAGATCATGATGAATCAGTATAAGCTAAATTTTCAGAAGTTTATAGTATACCTTGGCTTTCAAGCAGCTGATTGTGCATACGCCAATGCTAACAGTGCTAACAATGCAAATAGCAGAGCTTAAAAGCTCGAAACCTCATTATAAACCGAAACAGGACAGCAAAACTATTGACCATTGCATAAAATAAATCAGTATGACGTGATCGGTATGAGACCGAGTGGCCGAGTGCACTTGAAAGTCATCTTGTGGCAGTCCTTGCTAATGCTAACTCTAATTAGCATGCTAAGTCTAGTTGAACCATTCTATGTTCTGGGGCGAAGCTTTGTCTACATGAGCGGAAACAAATCAGCGCTAATCTTGACAGAGTTTGATAAATCTGAATGTACCGTTAACGATGCTGGATCGAGACTTGTTTATGCATGAAAATAAAACACTGAAAAACTGAAATTCAGGACACACCAAACCAGAAGGTGCATTAATGAAATGTAAATCAGTGTAATCAGTGGTAATTGGCAGAAGTTAGCTAAAGCTAGGTGTTCCTCAGGGGTTCTTTGAGTAGTTCTTAGCTTCCTTAGAGAGGTTTACATGGAAACCATCTGCTGTAGTGTTCTACGCGCTATCTCCTGGGAACCATTTAAGGCTTCTAGTTAGGCCTGAGCCTTGTGACAGTTAACTGAGTTATTACTGGAACAGCGCCAGGGACGGTAAAAACCTGTTTACTGCCGGTTTTAGGAAAAACGTTCATTTATTGATTTATTTCATGTAAATCATAGCAAGACACATGTATTCCCACATGTGAACAGAATAGAACTTTCTAACTTGTTCAGTGATTTGATTTGAATTTACCTAGCATAGCATGCTATTGTGTAGGCAGACATCATGCCTAGCTTAAAAGAAACAGCCTCCTATGGTCTTAAGTAGCATAGGTTTTAATGCGAACATTAAAAAAAGCCTTTGTCAGTTCTCAAAGCTCAGACTTGAGGGTTTAAACAGTAATAATAGAGGCTGCGAGGCGGCAGAACTGAGTGAGCAGAGCAGTATCAGAGAGCGCAAGTCATTAAAAAGGAGCTGAGGATTGTGCACACAGAAGTATTAGCAAGCGTGGAGCAATTCAATTCAGCGAGCACTGAGCACTAATGAGACACATGCAATTCCTTTCTCCTCACTTGCCAGTCAAGGTATTTAAAAACACAGAACCATGGTTTAAAAAATCATTTCTAATCTTTCTTTTATTAGTGTTCTGATTATTATTTTGATCACTAATATATTTTTATGAGGTTTTTTTAACTAGCAATTAGCTGATTTTTCCATTATTATTATTATTATTATTATGCAAATACTTTGTGGAAATAAAGAAATAAATGTGAAATAATTTTCACCCCCATGAAGTTCAAGTCAGACTCCCAACTGCCACCCCCTGGTTTCAAAATATTACTGAAGTTATTTTGCTCGAATAAACCGATTTTTGTTACCAGTGTAGGTCTACGTATAGGATTTCTCTATTGGATTTCTCAAAAAGATGTGCTGCCTTTTTTTTTGGTATTTTGTTAATATTTTTTTATGCATTTGGGCTTAAAATATGTGACATTTTTAGTCTTTTGCACCTTTGAGAGTGTTTTGAATCTGAGAATCACAGAAATTTGAGAAATCCAAAAATCCAAAACCTAAATGTTCCCCGAGTCATAGGTCCTTGAAAATGACTGAACAAACGACGACTGTTAAAAGCCTGTTAGCTGCAGAAGAAGAAACATTAACGAGCGAGTGAGGAGAGAGCTGAAGGAAATGGACAGAGAGAGAAGAAATGTGGAAAGGTGGGGCAGGACGCACGAGCTGAGGCAGATGAAGAGATGAAAGGCGAAGAGATGAAACAGATTTCCGTCCACATTTTCTTGACGTGGCCTGCTGATGAATTTTCTATCACCGTGTGAGATTTTCAGGGCGGATCAGCCCTCGTTCATAGGCACTTGACATCATTTAAGTATCCGACGTGGATTGATTTGTGGTTTAGCTGTCAGTCAATATCAAGCTAGCACGGTTTGTTTGATGAGAGGTTAAGGCCGCAGTGTGCTTTTGTTGATGGCTATCGATTATGTTAAAATGCTGCGTCTGTGTGTTTTTGGTGTAATAGATTTTGTTGATTTGAGTCTGGAAGCGCAAAAAATCGCCTGGTTTAATACGAGATATTTTCAGGGACAGATCTAATCCAAACGGTGTGACCTGGCTGAAATCGCATTCTGTGCATTATTTGGCTTGTGCGGTTCTGCCATAATTTAGTAGGAAATGTAGATTTCAGTGGATGTCAGGGGTTTAATAATAAACTTTAATCCCTTGGCTGAATCTCCCGGTTCGTGACTGTCTGCTTTCAGGATCCTGCCAGAGTTCATCGACGCCAAAGTCTCTCTCTCAGTCTCTCTTTTCTGCATTTTCGTGGTATTTTGGCAGACTTTGTCATGATAAATCTCTGCAAATGTCACAGTCCAAGCTGGCTGTGTGTACACAGGCGCAGCAGGACGAGGAGAGCGGAGAAAGAGCCGAGCGGAGAAAGAGCCGAGCGGTCATTGAGTAGCTGGTGGAATGAAGGAGGTGAGAAAAAAAAGGCTGGTTAAAGGACACGTAAGTGCTGAGAGGTGATAGAGGGAGGAATGATTGATAGATTGAGCAGGAGTGAGGAAGGAAACGAGAAGAACAGGACTCAGAGGTGGCAGTGATGATCAATCCCGGCAACATAATGACAAATGCTGGCAACTTTTGTTTTCATGAATCATTTTTGGATGAAATTTGGACTCAGTACTGGTACTGGTCGGCGTTGTAGTCATTGTACTGTCTTGTTCTGTCTTGTGCGTCCGCACGTGTTTGCACTTGTGCACTTTATGTATAATTTATGTCGTCCCTGTAGTTCTGTGTTGTTCTGTGTTTGTCTTATGTAGCACCTTGGCCCTGGAGAAACGTTGTTTCGTCTCACTATGTACTCGTATATGTCTGAAATGACAATAAACTCCACTTGACTCTTGACTTGACTTGAATGGAAATTGTCTATTTAAAGCTCAGTTGTCAGATACAGTGGCATTATGGGTGGAAGTGAAGGGGTGGAGATTGGTTTAGGTTGAAGCTGTAGCACCTCGTAGGCAACTAAAACTTCCTTAGAGATTCCCTGAAGACACACAGCCGAGTAACTGCAGAAATGAAACCTTAGCAACTGGAAATATCTCGAATGTAGTCAAAATGATCTAGTAGTTCCCATTAGAAGATTACAGTAAACCAAATATAAGATTTTGAAACCTATTTCCAGACATTTTTTCTCACTTTACTTATTTCAAACTTGAAATACTCTGAAATATTCCAATTTTAAGCATTTATTTCTAGAAAGAAGCAAAATAAGAAAATTTAAAGCTTGAAATATGTAAAAGCGTGTAAAAACACATCATAATCTCATAATAAGAAATAGTAGATCAGTTTGTCCATTTTTCACCTTTTTTTTTGTAGAGCGGTCAGTCTGCCAAAAGCCTCGCTAGCTTAATGTGGTTTCCTTTCACATGTCACACTCGATCAAGTTGCTGGACTAGCGCCATAGCGAAATGGACGTAAGCCTAATTCAGGTTGTAATCAGATTTTCACCGACCGCGATGCTCCTATTTTTGTATTAATATTCGAAATCAAATTTTGTAGTCTTACCTGGTGTTATTAATGAAGGAGATGTAGTATGAACGTAGGATTACAGCGTGGGCAAAGCGGAGGTCATTTAGCGAAACTGTGGTTCTGACTTTCCGGGTTTTCACTCGGATAAACCAGCTCCACCACGGAGACACCACAGAGACAGGAAGTCACGTCTGCTTCTCGGTCTGTAGAATAAGACTGCGTTAGTATGCATGTATGAACGAAGGAAGGAGAACTTGGAGGGTAAATTCATTATGCTTATAAATAAGACTCGCAGGCGGAGCTGCTATTAACTGTAAAGCATAACTATGTGGTGTGCCTGAAATGCCTAATTAGACTGAAGATTTGTTCTGGATTGTTCTAATAACGTAGTCTTTTTTTTTTTAATTCTCCAAACATTTAATAATAAACATTTCTCAGTTCACTTATAACTATTTCATTGACATGATTTCATTAACTTTTCAAATCTTTCAAATGAGGTTGTGTGTGTGTGCGTGTGAGTGTGTGTGTGTATGTGTGTGTGTGCGTGTGAGTGTGTGTGTGTATGTGTGTGTGTAGTGTTACATGATTAGTAGTATATAAAGTGTTTATGCAATTATAAATGCACAAAGCAGAGGTTATATATATACGTGCGCATATGAATTGCATGAATGGATTGGAAATATGACAAAGAATTTCACAGAATTTCAAAGAATTTTATTCCTACTAAATGCAATATGTTTATGCACTATATATGTGTGTGTGTGTGTGTGTGTGTGTGTGTGTGTGTGTGTGTGTGTGTTTGCTAGCAAAATGTTGAATTTATTTAAAAAATATTGAAAAACTATGAAAAATTAAAAACAAAAAATAAAAACAAACTGAGTTAAAAAAAAATCTCAATCAATTCTGATCATTTAAAGATTCTAATAATTTAGAAAAAAAATAGATTTTACATTTGTAAAGATTTGGTACAAACAACAACAACAAATCAGCTGCTTTGTAATGCTATTTTTTTTTAAAATAAATGAAAAAGATATCATGATACTTAGAAAAGTGTAATGTAACAGTTTATCAATATTAAATTATTAAAATCAATATTATTGTCATCTATTTTATCATCCATCTGTTTGTTTTTAAGCAGTTATATTATTCATGAATTCAATCTCTGTTTTTGTTTTTTTTTTAATATAGCAATTTTATGTTTGAAAATGAACTGTCCTTTAATATAGCAATTTTTCTATCTATCTATCTGCATTTTTTTAGCATGGATTGTAAAATCACAGCACTCGTAGGATCCTCGTAGCGTTGGCACGAGGTATAATAAGTGTGACAACTTTATCTAAGCTCGTGTGGTTAGTTGCCACAAGCGCACATCATGTATTCAGAAGCTAATATGTGATTATTCAGTTCAGCTCTTTTACCCGAATTCGGAAAATGTGAATAAAAACAAAACCCTGAATGGAAAAGCCTGAAATTAAAAAACAAAAAAATAATAAAAAAAAGGCTATAAATGGAAGTGTAGGCTTGGCTGAAATGGAAAAGTTAAAATGATAAAAACGGGTTATGAAAACTGGATTTTCGAATCAGGGAGCAACGTAAGGACCGTAAGCGCTGTATCTAGATCTGTTTAAACATAAACAACATAAACATACGACTCAGTCTCACGATGTAAATGTTTGTTATGGTTACGCAGGTCTTCTCGAAAGTCTCTGTGGTCTCTGTGAAGCATTCGCAGCCTAAAAACCTTCTGCGTTCTGCAGTGCATGTGCGCGATCTTTTGAGACTCGGTTGTACAAATGACCGGGATGAAGCGTTTACGGAAGATGAACGGAAGAACGGATGCATGACGCTCGTTAAACCTTTCCGTTATGCTTACGCTATGCGTTACACACACACACACACACGCTAAGAACAGCTGCACATTGGGCGATTGGAGTCCTTTCTACTTAATCGCTTTGACATCATCTTCAAGATTTTTTGCATGATTGTACCTGATTCGAGCACAGATCCATTTAAACGTTCGTTCGTTGAATTTTAAGACATCTGATACCTCCATGAAAGGATCCTCAGCCAATGTTTGGTTCATTTTGTGCACTTTGTGAGTTCTCGTTACACATACAATTGGCTATTATTAGTTATTTGGTTCAAGACTGAAAAGTGCGACAACCAGCCAGATCCTATCAGGTGTGAGTGCTGTTGTTTGAGTGTGTGTGTGTGTGTGTGTGTGTGCTTACGCAGGAGATGGGGCCTGGATCAGAGCTCAGTATTCAGCACGCTGCCTCACTGCCAAACACTGATACAGGGTGCATTTACTCACACACACTCACACACACACTCACATATCAGCCTCTTAATTTATCTTTTAACTCCAAGGTAGTGAGATCATCTTTCTGAGTGACAAACGGAATGTATTTTGGATTGTGTGTGTGTGTGTGTGTGTGTGTGTGTGTGTGTGTGTGTGTGTGTGTGTGTGCGCGCACCTGACGCCTCCACACTCTCCTCTGGGCTGTTACAGGTGTCTTGCCGTAAAGGTTCTCTGTGTTAATGGCGGATAAAAGAGAAAGGAGGAGTGCGCCGAGTGATAAATTGCACTTGTTACAGCAAGCCGTGATTTGTCACTCTTGCTGCGTGTCTGACCGCATCTCAACACGTCTTTATCTCCCGTCTCTTCATCTTTCTGCGCGAAGGGAGGCTCGACGGCAGACGCTAAAGTGACATTGCGGTAGTTTTTTTTTTTTTTTTTTTTTCCTCCCTGCATTTGACTGAGAGGTGACGTGAAGTCAAAAATCGCATTACATCCAGCACGAGTGTGTGGGTGTCCGCGTATGCATGTGTCCCCGCGTGTGTGTGTGTGTGTGTGTGTGTCCGTGTGTGCGAGGTGGTGGAGTAGCTGCTGAGAGCAGGCTTGATTCAATTAGCAGCAGTGTTCACATTAACGGACAGCGCTTGTTGTCGTGTGCCGAGAGAGAAGCGAAGGGTCCAGATGACACAAGTCCATCAGAGCAGAACAGGGCCATTTCATTCCCACACAAAGCCGTGACTCGGAACATCAGGGTTATGATTGACAGCTTGACTCATGGGATAGGTTCTAGCTCAATATATCATCAAAAAATACTTTTCAGAGTATGAAGTGTATCATGCGTACGTTTGAATAACTGATAAACGCCGTTATTACACTTTCCTTTTCCTGGTTTTCTGTGAAATAGTCTGTAAAATCACGACTATAGGGGTCCGTAAATCGATTTTCAAACATTCACAATACTGCAAAACAGAGTCCAAATATTTCATTGGCAATTCCCAGTTAATAAGATCACTTATAGTTTTGTCAAATGTTTTCGTGTAACTCCACATAGGAGGAATATATATTTTTTCACACACATATGGGGCAATACAGCCGTATTCACTTGGGCTGAGAAATCTGATGATATAATATTGATATTATAATTAAATTATCATCATAATACACTTTTTCCTTTATAAAGAAATGTAAACTAAACTATATACTTAGGATTATAAACTCTCGAAGCTGAAGTGTTCTACTGTTTTTGAATTTTTCTCAGAAAAATTGAAAACAGCATATTTTATTTTGTAGATATTAAATAAAAGTCATCATCAGGCGCATTTTTAATTGTTTCCCTTTAAATCTTTATATCATGATCCATACTGTGTAGCATAGAAATGTCTTGAAATATCATGATATGATATATATTTTTCTGTCATATCGCCCACCCTTACTATTCACAGTTCTTCGTTTCTGTAATTATTCTATTAAAGTTGAAATTACTGAACATTTCTCCAAACGCTGTAGGTCTTACCTGGAGGGGGAGGGAGGCGGCTTCGGTGCGGCTGTAAAAAGGGAACGTTTGTACGATTGTAATTTTTATAATTAACTGTAGTTCATTTATCTTGGGAATAAAAGGAAACGTAATTTCATTGGGATCCCAATGAAATGGGATCAGGAGCAAATTGGAAAGGATTGCGTGAACCGCGTCCACAATCAGACCCCCGCGCCGCCATCAGCTGCTCTCTGGCACATCTCCGGAAGCTGCTGTTTCTCACTCGGTCTCTCTAATATAACTGTATTTTACAGTAAAATATCTAAAAGGACGAATGTTGGACGTGTTCCTTATGTGGGTTCTTCCTGTGATGTCAGGAGAATTCTGTCACCTTTGTTATTTTGTCAGATGACTTTATTATTTTTCTAGGATTTTGGTAGTGGTAGATCATTCAAATCATCAAAAGCAAAAGGATGGATACTGAAGAGATGAGGGCGTAAGTGGAAAAAAAAAGAAAAGATGACGTACAGACGAGAAATGACCTAATTTCCCCCTTATATACCACCTCTATTTTTTCCCCCTCATTTCCCCTGTCTAATTCATCCATTTTATTTCATTCATCCGCAAAGACAGACTTACAGACCTGACAATCTGGGAATTTTTCTTTATGGGAATTGAAGCTATAATGCTGCAACTGGAAGCTTGTTGTTTAACCAGATTAGTTCCAGGAAAGACCCAAAAAAAAAAAGAAAAACAGATTCTCATGTTCAATGCTCGTAGCCCTAAAAAGCAAACATGAAAGCTTGATTGAGTTCCCTTTATATTACTTCATTCCTCATCTTCTTCTTCTTCTTCTTTTGGCTTTTCCCTTCAGGGGTCGCCACAGCGAATCATCGCTCTCCACCTATCCCTANTGGCCTCCCTAACTTTGTCCCCCAAACGTCCAACATGAGCTGTCCCTCTGATGTACTCGTTCCTAATCCTGTCCAATCATTCCTCATATTTTATAAAACTTGTGTATTAGTTGTATTCCAGATGTCATGTAACATATCGTCTTCAGATACCAAGATATAGTAGTTTTACCGTAACGCTCACGCCTTCTCGCCTTCTCGCCCCCTGCTCCACCTCACCAGATGTAATAATTAGCAGAAAGATTTTAAAAAGCATTAAAGTGAAAAGCCTGTAGTGTGCGTCAGATAATCAGCCTTGCAAAGAATTTCTGTTTCGTTTTCATCCACGAACAAAGCAAGGTGATTAATTTAAAAAAAAAAAAAAGCAGCCTAGCCTATCAAAGCTGGTGACCTGCTTTCAGTCCAGTGCCATCAGCATGCAAGGTTATCTGCGCGACTGAAAGCGCTTCTTTTCTCCGTCTTCAATAAGCTGTTTTGACGTTAAGCTCCTAGCTTTTACAAAGCCGGGCCTCTTTCTGTCGAGCCAGGTTCTGTCCTTTTCCACCAATGCCTTTTTGTTTGTGCTTCACATTCAGCGTGCGGTGGCGAAGAAAAGCGAACTGGCGAGTTTAAAAGCCAGGAGAATAACCACTAAAGAGAAAGGCGGACGTGTTCACCCGTGAGGGTTAGACACACTTATAATGCATGCATGTATGTTTTTTTTTAAATGACTATTCAGGACTGAGTGTGTGTGTGTGTGTGGGTGTGTGTGTGGGTGTGTGGGGGTTAAATCTGCTCCATCTAGCAACAGAGGAACACTGTCGTGACCATCCTCATCTCACCATGCCTGCGTGTGCTTGCTCCTCAGGTCGTCCCCTCCCTCCTACGCCATCCTCCAGCCTGCTCCCTCCCGCCCCTCCTCCTCCTCCGTCAGGCCCTCATCCCTCCGCCGCTCCCTCCATCAGGGAGTGTCAGATGCCCCTGCTGGACAGCGGCTCACCTCACGCCATGCTGGAGCCACCCGCCGAGGACGAGTTCTCCCCCAACTCCTACCTGCTCCGAGCCCAGGCTTCCAACGCCGCCGCCGCCGCCGCAGGTAAGAAGCTGTGTTAGCGCGTTAGCACCACCCGCATTCCTCCCTCCATCTCCTGTCTCTCTGTCCTCATCTCTCTCCACCTCTCACACCTCACTACTCTGAAACCTGGATCCCGAAATGAGTCTCACGCATTGGATTGAGCACTTTAGGGGAGTTGTGGATTGATGGGAGGTTGCGCTGATTTTAGTGATAAAGTGTTGGTATTTTATTTATTTGCAAATGCGCCATTTATACTTTCATACTGTTTTCACTTCAGTGTGTACTTTACACCCGTTCGGTTTCAGTAGAGTATGCTGTAATAAACAAAATCTCAGTTTACAAAGTACAGCTGTACGTGTTGTAGTCATGAATCTGGAAAATGATAATATGCGTTTTAGTGATTATGTTCCAGAATAGAAACTTGTGGCCGAAACTGAAACCGAGCGAAACTTCGAAATCTGAAATCAGAATGAATGTTGAAATGCATGAAACAAACATATTAATAAATTCACTGGTTCATGGTTCATTGGAAAAAAAGAATAAAATAAATAGTTTGTTAGTGAAAAGGAATTCCCTTCCAGAAGCCGCATAACACTCAGGTGATATTAAATAAAAAAAAAAATCTGAAAATCTAAATTATTATTATTATTATTAGTAGTAGTAGTAGTAGTAGTAGTAGTAGTATTAATAATAATAATAATAATAATAATAACATTGTTATTATTATTATTATTATTATTATTATTATTATTATTATTAAACAGTATAAAATATTATAATAGAATGGACAAGGATAAAATAAAAGATGAAGTATAATACACAATAAAGAGTAAAATTATGTATTATAAAAGTATCATATATATGGAAATGTAATAATTTTATACACACACATGCACACACACACACACACACACATATATGTTAAAATTATTACATTTATTTTAGTATTTTTTATATTATTTATATTGTTCTGCTATTAAAAGCTTCGATAATAATAAAATGATGATGCCATAACATACTTTACTTCAATTAAATGCCAAATTTAAAATAAAATGTTTTCTAACTAGAAAAGAAATCTAGAATTTTTTTTATTTTTTACAAAATCATTTTAAAAAAATCTGTACAAAATTGTGTGCTGTCAGTCGAGTTTTGAGATTTTTACTATTTTACAATTTATATAACAAAAAACTAAGATAAAGGCTATGTGGTTATTTGTAGCTGTATTTCAATTTGTGTTTGACAGAAAGCAAAGGTTTTTCCAAAATAAAAATAATTTGAATTTTTTTCCTCCAGTGGAGCCAGGATGAATACTGCATTTCCCCGTGTGTGATATTTGAAAGATGATCCCAGGATCGTTTTCAGGTCACATGACTCTCCCGTAATGGTTCTCGTCTTATTGAAACGTGAGTCGTGCGTGTATGCGGCATCTCCGAGAAGCACTGCTGATGTCCTGGAGTATTTGTTAGGATGGAAGAGGCAAACACGTGTGGCTGAGGAGGTTGAAATAGCTTGCGTGAGAGGTGTGAGAGCTGACTTTGGGCCCGAGGGAGGCAGGTGAGAAGTGGACGGGATCTGAGATGATCGCAGCTCTGTTACACCGAGACATCACGCTGTTCCTCTCGCTCGGTACCATAAATCCTTTCTGCACGGTGTATTTTCAACATTTTCTCGTCGTTTGCGATTAATTCAATTAACACCTTCAGTAATGTACAGAGCAATGCACTTCAGGGGTCTTTCTCTGTATATAAAGCCATTTAAAGTGGCTCTGTCTGTTATCCTTTTCCTCAGTCACGTGTATTTGATTAGAAAGGGATTTAAACCGATATGTATGTTATATATGTTACACACTCACTGGGTGACTACAATATAGTGGAGCATTCACACTAGTGCACGAGCGATTACTCTTCGCACCTATGGAGGCACGCATTGTCAGTGTGTCCTCTTGCGCTGAGGGATTATGAATGGAAATCTGTTGTGCTGTGATCACTGTGTCTCTCTGTCCTCCTCTGTGTGATCTCGCCATCAGAGCTCCGAAAAACCTGCCTAATGTTGAGCTATTCACATCATTTGTATTCATATTTATAGGAATGCGTATGAAATAGTCTTGAATTGATGACGAGGCTTTAACTTTTCCTTAATTTAGTCCTAGTCAAACCTCACGCTCGATTCAAAACGACCTGTTTTATATATTTTTTTTGTGAAAATGGACGTAGTACATGTGAAGGACCTTTTTAAACTTCTATTTAGAATATACAAACAATACACACTGGTGTTGCTTCATGTCACATGACCTCTGACGTGTGTTTGTTATTCAGATCCACTGTCACTGTCTTCTGGTCTGTTATTTAATTCTAATCATTGCATTTGATTTAGATGTTTAGATGTTTAGATGTTGAGATGTTTGACTCTCAGCTTGTTCTGAATCCTGTCATAATTTCAGATTTGGTTGATGTATACAGTACACCGTGGATCTAATATATGAATGACGTGGTGAGAATCAGCTCGTATGCTTCAGTAGATAGTTTCACTGACGATTTTCGGCTGAAGTGTATATTTCACTATCTCGACAGGCCAAAGCCACTGAGACACAGACGACATCAGAAATCATTCCTGTTCCTCTTGTAGCCCATCTGCCAGGGTTCAGGGTTCAGGGTTCAGGGTTCAATGTGTTGTGCCTTTTGAGATGCTTTTCTGCTCACTACGGTTGTAAAGAGTGGTTGTTTGAGTTATCCAGTTATTCCAGCCTGGCCGTTCTCCTCTGATCTCTCTCAGCAAGGGGCTTCCCGGGTGTCGTTTTGTTTTTCGCACCATTCTGTGTAAACTCCAGAGACTGTTTTGTATAAAAATCCCAGGAGATTTCTCAGCAGGTTCTGAAATATTCCATCCAGCCTGTCTGGCACTAACAAGCCACGGTGAAAGTCACTGTGATCACATTTCCGCCCAGTTCAATGTTTGATATAAACGATATCAAATCTGCATGATTTTATGGATTCTGCTGCTGATTGGTTTCATGAATGAAACCCGAGTATAAAGACGTGATGTTGGTCAGTGAGACCAAGTGAAGTGACAAACTAATAACACAAAAAATGGAAGGCACTATTGAGATTGTTGGCTTGTTTGTTGTATATGAATAGTTTAATATAATTCTCCACTCAATTTTATTTTTCCTGTAATAAAAGTAAATAAATTACATAAGCTTAACATTAGCAACAGTAATAATTAGGGCTGGGCGATGTTACAATATAATATCAGTATCATGCTCAATAATGTCACAATACACTTAGATATTGCAGGAATTGTGAGGTGACGTTTTTATTTTCCTTTAATAGCAATTACAAACCATGATTGAATTTTACATTTTCAATATTTCTTACACAATCTTTAAAAATGAAGAAAATGAAAGTAGTTTCTTTTTAAAGAAAATAAAAGTATTATTAACCCTCTACTGCATGAATTATTATATTTACATAAAAAAATATTTTTATGGATTTTTATTACTTTAATTAGTTCAAAAAATAAAAATATATTTTAAAAAAAGTAAAAAAAANACGTCTTCATTTTATTTATTGAAATTCATGACTTACTATTATAACAAGCCCCTTTTTCCAGTTACATAGAAAAAAGTTATTTTTTTATTATTGTCTGTACAAAAAAATGGAGATAAATTAAAAGTTTCCAGATGGCAACGCCATGCAGTAAAGGGTTAATCTACACTGTTTAGTGTTTTTATTTATTTTTTTTTTACATGTGTGCGATCAAACAATCGTTTAGATACTTATGCAGTATTATAATATATTAATCATTACAAAATATACGCGACCGGGTGTGTATTTCTCACGCGAATATTGCTCACAGGTAAATATAAGAAATGGCAAAATTCTGGGAATCAGCAAGTGGTAAAGGAAAAGGAGGGAAAAATGTGACTGACATGATTCTCATTGTAATTGTCATATTTTCATAGTAGTGCCTGAATTACATTCGGCATGATTTTTCCAACGTACTGAAAGCTGGGTGTTATATGAAAGCTGAGGGTGTGTGAGATCTGAGAGGTGAGGCAGTGTGTATGAATCTGTCCATCACTATAAACCATTTGATCAGGAGCGTTTGAACCAAAGCCGTCCTCCTGCTTCTTCTTTGTATGACATAATTGAAAGCTATTTCTTTCACACACACTGTATGTGTGTGAGTGTGTGTGTGTGTGTGTGTGTGTGTGTNTAAAGTATCTGTGTAGTATTCTGTAGCTCATAGATTTCAGAGTCAATATTTTCAATGTTCTATTTAAGTGAATATATATATACGTTGTAGATAAATCTCATTTTAATTGTAAGTAAATGCTTTTTTTGCTGCAATGCCAGCAGTTAACGAGATCAGCTTCTTCAAGGATCTGCAGCTGAGCAGCGCTTTATTGGAATTGCTTTGGAAGTTCCAGTTTTTAGCATAACAATCGTGTTTGCTCTCATGTGGCATTGCATTCAGGCTGATTGCTTTTACAGTATAGAGCAGCAGCATCAATCATACAAGAGCAAACTAAGCGTGCCAGGAATTGGCCAGGCTCAGTTTCACAAACTGTGTGGCTCACTCACTGTGACGCAGTGACTTTATTCTGTTCCCTGTGTGTGCGTGTGTGTGTGTGTGTGTGTGAGAGAGAGAGAGAGAGAGAGAGAGAGAGCATCCTCTGTGAATCTATCTGTGGCCATCAACATCATTATGATCCTACTGTTAGATTTTTAACTGTGAATATAATCGGTGTCATAGTAAAAAGGTTGTAATGGAAGTGAAATACAATGCAGTTGTGCTCCTGCTCATTCATGCAATTATCCAGTCAGCTGATCACGTGGCGGAAGCAATGCAGTGCATAAAATCACGTTAGAAAAGTAGTTAATATTCACGTCACACCTCGGACTGGGGAAATAATCAGTGACTTTGACCACGGCCTGGTTGTTAAGTTGAGTAGTATTTCAAAAACTGCATTTTTTAAATTTATTTTATAATTTATTTTTACACACAGCAGCCTGAAACACAAAAAAACATCTAGTTTGTAGAAGTCCTGTGAGCGGAAAAGGCTTGCTGATGAGAGAGGTCAGAGGAGAAAAGCTGACAGTAACTCGAATAATCACTCGTTACAACCACGGTGAGCAGAAAAGCATCTCAGAACGCACGAGATATTCAACCTCGAGGCACGTTAAGCACTCAGAGATGCTTCTCTGTGCTCAGAACTTTATTACTACTCAGTATTATTCATTTTCTTTTCTTTTTCTTTTATTTTTTATTATTATTTTGCTTTTCAAGTATGAAAAAACATGCAGAGTTCTCAGTTTGTCGTTAGATTATCGTTATCGTTGATGTGTTAAGACACTGTTTTAGCAGCCCTCGTTCTCTTTTTTTGGAGTTTTTGTTTTTTATTAATTTTAAAGAATGTCAGAGTCAAAGAATGATAATTGCACACAAAGAATGTGGCAGTCATGTAGTGCCCATGGTAATAACCTTCAAACTTCATAATACTGCTGGGGCTTTCAGAATAAACATATTATGTCTTAATGCAACACACACACACACACACACACACACACGCACACACACACACACACACACACAAAGGTTCCTGAATGTTTGATTAAACTCTACAGCCATATTTAGCGCTAGAGTTCAGTGCATTCTGAGTAATTATTGCTTCATGTATTTCAAATACAGCTTTACAAACCTGGCTTTTTTTTACATAAATGACTTAAATTACTTGCGTACATTTCAAAATCCGGTTGTACGTATGCATCACAAAGGATCTGTCCTTACCGCATACACACATTAAATACCAGGTGCGTACTGAACTGAGAAGTAAAGTTATACCTGGATTTGTTTTGTTTTTTTAACTCCAAAATAAGATTTTACGTCAAAATGTTTGTAAATTTAAGAAAAATGTCCATCGTATCCATATAAGGCAATAAACTTCAAATATATGAAGTGAAGTGACTTTGTGGCCAAGTGTGGTGACCCATACTCGGAATTTGTGCTCTGCATTTAACCCATCCNCGAACCCACGACCTTCAGGTTCACCTTCAGGTTACAAGTCCGACTCTCAGACCATTAGGCCACGACTGCCCCCATATGTATATAAGTATATATATATAAATATAAATATGGGTAAATTGTATATACCCAACAGCTATTTGTATTTTTATTGTAACTTATTTCGTTTTTTATGCTACTTGTGTTACTGTTGTTCTGAACAACACATTTTCACTTTAGGACTGTTTTGGCATTTATTGTGTAAAACTGAGAGGTCATTTTAATAAGAGTTTAAAAAATGATTTTTAAAATGTCCTCAATTTCCTCAATTTCGAACCACGTTTGTCTGATATGACGATATAACATCGATAGCATGATAAATAATACCACAGTATGTTTTTCCTCTTTTATCCTATTGTGGATATTCCGATTTTTTAATAACTTTTCTTTAATAATTACAAACTGACTGGAAGCATTTTAATGTATTTGTTATTTAAAAAAAAAGAAAAGAATTCTCCTTTTCAGTGTTCAATATTTTTCGTGATTTTTATGAATGAACATGTGAGTTTTTTCAGGCAAAAAATAAAAATACAGAAATACAACACTGCTGCACTGCTTTAGCAAACCTAAACATATACAAGTATAGTACACAGTGTCTTTACGGAAACTCACAGTAGTGCACTACAAAAAGTAGAACGGACTGGAAATTTGGGACTTTTAGATAATGTGCTCAGCAAATGTGGGAACGTCTTCGAGACTGATGTTCCCACCATTTTAAAGCTGCTCATGCTCCCGGACTCAGCGACTGCTCCCTCACCTGCTCATATATTTTTAAAACGGGGAGAAAAGCTTTGCAGCACGCGGATGTGGGATGTTATGACTAATCACATGGCTGACGAAGCACCAGGGCTGGAATATTTCTGGTGGTTAATGATGAGATTTCATCGCAGTAGGCTGAGAGTATGCCTAAGCATATGTCAGGGATGAGGAATAGATTCTTGCTTATGTAAAGGATTACTCCGGACTTAGCCGTAATCTTCTGAAATCAGATATCGCACATTATTTCAGCAGTGTGAACCGAGTACTGAATGATGAATCTTTAGTACTTGTGTAACGGTAATCCATATAATCAGTGAAGGGCTGATGGGAATTTATGCAGATTTCAGTTCTATTTTTTTTGGTTTGTTTGTTTTAAAGGGTTGCATGAGCAAGAGGGGCTTTAATTAAATTTCACAATAAACATATCCTTGAATCCTGAGGCTATTTTAAACAATTATTTAGAACAATTAATAATTAAAATTTCATTTATATTTATAGTTTATTTGCTAAAACAATAAACCGAAGACCAATGATTTTCCCGAAAATTGGGAGATGACGTACTTAATAATATAAATGTAGTTTTTATTTTTATGGATTTTTATTACTTTAATTAGTTCAAAAAATAAAAATATATTTTAAAAAAAAGTTAAAAAATTTTTAGGGGAGTAGTTTGTAAATTGTTGCCATACGGCAACAATGTGCAGTGGTGGAAAGTATCATAATGTCTTGTTTTTCTTTCACACCTTTTACAGACAAAAAAATTATGCATGTCTTCATAAATTAATAAATAAATAAATTATTGGAGATAAATTAAAAGTTTCCAGATGGCAACACCATGCAGTAAAGGGTTAAATAATTAAAATTTTTATTCATAAACCCAACATTATTTTCCTATCTACAGCATCATGAAGTGCTTTACTCCTCGCATTTAGTGGAGATTACAATTTTTTATTTATTTTTAAAACAACAGGTCGTCCTTTTGAACCATTTATACTTATATTTCGTTTTTTAATGCTGTGGAATGTCCATGAGACAAGTTCGTTCCTGTTATCGCTTATGTTACAGCAGCTGTAAGCATCATCAGTCTTTTCATCGTCAGTTTTGTTTGCTCTCTCTCTTGAAGTTAAAAAAAATGCAGCTTGTCATGTTATTGAGAAAGCAGAATGTAGTGGAGGACTTTCCTGTGGAGGAAAACCTCCTGACACTGGAGACTCCTTCCATAAATGTTAAACAGACGTTTACAGAATCGTGGTGGCATAAATTAGAACGCAGCATCTTCAGCGACACCTAAACGACAATGATATCTTTGCTGTTGTACTGTCACAGAACAGAACAAGTGCATCGATTTAAACCTCCGAATCACACCAATCAGCATCGAGACTTCAGCGCTTCAGAACTGCGGTTCAAACTTTTTTAGACGACCCTTTCGGAGCTCCGTGCTAAAGCCCTGCTGCAGTGATCCCACTTTTACAGCCTGTGTTAAACCACAAGTGTGACCTGATGTATTCAGTGGCCAGGCTCCCAGCAGGACGTGTAATTGGTATGCGCTGATGTTCTGCTGCGTGTCTTTGGCCGCGCTTCCGTATTCCTGCGAGCAGATGATGGCTCCTGCTGAAGGTGTTTCAGGCAGCTACTCTCTCGGAGCGGGGCTCTCGGAATCGTGCCCTTCGCCGGCTCCTCTCTCTCTTTCTGCCGTCTTTTATTTCTCATCTCTTAGCATCGCAGTGCTGATAATGTATTATTCATGTGTTGTTCGTGTTTCTCCTAGCTATTTCTGGTATCTTCATAGAAGAAGAAAAAAACCAGGAAATCACATAGGATCGTAAATGTTTGATCATTCCTTTTATGATTCTTTTCTTATAATAAAAGCAATAATCTTTCCTTCTTTTGTATTTTTTCGGGGCGAAATAAACACTGCAGACAAGCTCGGATGGACACGCAGACATATAGACGTGTTATGGTACAGACTGAAATGATGATAGCGGTGTAATGAGTGGTATCTTGGCACATCTCGTGGCTGCATTTAGGGCACATTTGCAGTCTGGTCTCAGGGTTGCGTAAGAGGAACATTATTACGCTCTAATTACTGCAGATGAGTAGCCAAGGCCATGATCAGAAAATGATGTGTGAGGAATATGTAAAGTGAGTGAGGTGGAACGGGAGAAAGAAAGGGAGAAAGTAGGAACAATTTTACCACAGTAGATAAAAGAACAAATAAAAATTCTTTTAATGAAAGATCAGTCCTAACCACAGAAGTCTTCAAAGATGGAGTCAGTGCAGTGTTTAGTCCTGGTTTTAGACGGAGTAGTAAAGAAATAGAGCATACAATCCCTAATGCTTTCCCACTTCTTCTTTTTTTTTTTTGTGGAAAGAAAAAACAAAGTAGGAAGGGCTCGAGTGGAATTGTGCATGTTTGGGAAGCTTACCTGTGAGTGTGTGTGTGTGTGTTTTTTTTTTTTTAATGTGTACAGATAATATTCTGGTGAAATAGTAAAAATCTTGCTGGTGTGCTAGAAAATAGCTTGGTCAGTTTTGCAGAGAATTAGACAGATGAAAGAAAGACAGAAAGCAGTTCTATGAAAACAATCTCTCGCACACACACACACACACACACACACACATATATAGACATATACACATATACACACAGATCCACAGTAAACAGTATGAGTCAGGAGCGGAGCAGCTAGCTCCATTACCTCAGCTGTCTCCAGGCTCCTGCTGCCACATTTAGATTGTGTCTTTTATCATTCCAAATTGACATTTATGCTTTTACTCGTATTGTTTTTCCAAGGTTCCCACCGCTCTTGTCGAGCAATTTATTTTAATCCCTGTCACGGCGAGGCCCTCTAGCCTAGCGGAGCTTAGCCTAGCAACAGTAATTTCGCCGTGGCCGTACGGCAGCGAGGCACCCCGCGAAGACCTCCTCCGACCTGCCTCTGCTTCACCCGCGCTAATTACTTTTAACATTCCCTGTCCCTCTTAGGCTTTCTCGTCTCTCTCTCATATTGCTTCCTTGTTTCCTTTCTTTGACAGCGGAGAAGAAAGGCAAACACGAGTTTCCTAGATTTTTACCGACAATGCTATCCGCTTTCATGTCCTCACTCTCGGAGAGAATCTGGCGAGCTGTATATTTCTATCTTTTCTTTCTTTCTCATTATAACACGTTCACAATAACCCGCTTTTCAGTTATTGCCTCACGCTGTTGTAGCAAGTTTTTTTTTTTCCCTTCTTTGCATTCCCTTCACATTTCTGCCATTTTCTATTGATTCTCCTTAAATGTAAACGTGTCTCTTTGTTATCACCACGATGAAAAGTGGCTTTCAGAGTCGGAAGTGACAGTCGGGGCGAAACGGGCCTCGCGTCGCGTCTCTCTCTCTCTCTCTTTCTCTCTCTTTCTCTCTCCGTCTCCTCATGTGACTCGCCGAGTATTTTGTCAGCTCCTGCCGTTTGCTCACTGAATCAAAACTCAATTATTCATAAACACTGTTAAATGGTGGGGAACGGAAAAGCTCGGGGAGAAAGAAACACGGGCTGGGGAGGGAAGGAGGGAAAAAAAAAGACAGAGCGAGAGGCTGGTGGAGATGAATGAAGCTTGGTGGCAGGAGACGGAATGGCTGCACAGCTGTTTCATGTTCCAGTAAAACGGATATCATAAAGCCTGTGATGCGAACGGAAATGTGAGAAAGGCAGCAGGCTTTGACTGCTATACAGTCTTATTTGCACTCGGTGTTTTGAAAGAGCAGAACAGGATGCAGATTGACGGCATTTCGGCGGAAAACTGAAAACTTTCCTCCTAAAGTAGGTCACGTAACTTAAGTCAGACTTTCTCGCAGTCTCTTTATGAGGAGCAGAAATGCTGAGGAATAACAGAATCTCGATTTCAATGTGAAGAATTACTCAGCACCTGGTTTACATTTTCTTAAATTCAACAATCGACATTATTTTGGTTCATAGCATTGGCTATGCTTTATTATCGTTACCTCCAGTTCTTTGTGTAAGATCGATGTTCTTGTAGAATTTGCCGGATTCTTCTAACATGTCAGTTAACATTATTGTTGTACTCAGGGCCAGGACTAAAAGCAGAAATCAGCATTCTGAACAACAGCTAGGTCTTTTAGCACCTAGTGTCCTTGTAGGGGGGAAAAAACAAGACAAAACAAATGGTATTTCAAAGTGGCCTTGATTTCCGCTGATTGCCTGCATTGATGTGGGCTATAGGTTGATACGGGACTGAATGGCGAGTTATAATCCATTAGAAACATTCTGACGTTTCATACCATGCTCAGAGTTTTTATTATAACAACTTCACATTATGATTAGAGTATTATAACAACATATCACTGTTTTTCGCAAATTTTAGTTATACTAGCGTTGTCCTAAAATGAAAAGACTTTGAGAGTATTATATCATTTGTCTGATACCAATCGAAAGGGTGTATTTCTGTAGCTCTGAATTTAGGTCCTGCTGTATCATAAACGATAGGTTTATATTAATGCATCTGCTCTAATATATTCCCGTTTCTATAGAAGCAGCTCATACACGGGGACTTTCCAGTATCTGAGTAACATGAGACGCTGCCATTTGTTCTGCTAACTTCCTGAAAGAGAATAAAAAGAGAGGCTGGAGAGGGAACGACTGCTTGTTGCTGCTATGATGTAATTAGAAATATGAAGACTAAATTCAGCCTGGGCCGGATCACACCACCCTAGCAGGGATATTTTCGGATAACAGCATTGTCTGTTGCGCATTATTCCTTAATTTTACCAGGTCTTGCAAAATTCAAAACTGAAGCTGAAAAAACAAGTTCCAGTATTGAAACCTGGATATGAGACTTCAGTGAGTTAGCATTTAGCAGTGGTGTCAGCATCTATGGTATAACCGTAGCAAATATGTTTGCCCCTCATTTTAGTGATACGGGAGGCACGTGAAATCTATGCAACGAAATGCAAACAGAATGCAAATAAAATTAGTCAGACGGAAAAGGCAGTTCAGTGAAGGTGAAAGGACGTGGGTCGTCAAAGACATTTGTTTCTGGTAGAGGTTACTTCTGCTTTTATCAAGCTGAACTGTGAATTCACAAGCCGCAGTGTCTATCATTAACAAAATAACATTATCAAAGTATCAGAGTTACAAAATAATGTTAACAAAATAACATTATCAAAGTATCATAGTTACAAAGTAACATTAACATTCATTGTAATTGTTTCATAGTATCAATGTTCATTGTAATTGTTTTATTGTAATTGTTTCAGAGTAATTGTTCTATAAGTTACAAAGTAACATTAACAAAGTATCATAATTTTAAAAAACAGCATTAACGAAGTATCATAATTACAAAGTAACATTAACGAAGTGTCATAGTTACAAAGTAACATTAACGAAGTATCATAGTTACAAAGTAACATTAACGAAGTATCATAGTTACAAAGTAACATTAACGAAGTGTCATAGTTACAAAGTAACATTAACGAAGTGTCATAGTTACAAAATAACGTTAACAAAGTAACATTAACGAAGTGTCATAGTTACAAAATAACGTTAACAAAGTAACATTAACGAAGTATCATAGTTACAAAGTAACATTAACAAAGTATCATAGTTACAAGTAACATTAACAAAGTAACATTAACAAAGTCTCATTAACAAGATATAGTTACAAAGTAACATTAACAAAGTATCATAATTTTAAAAAACAGCATTAACGAAGTATCATAATTACAAAGTAACATTAACGAAGTATCATAGTTACAAAGTAGCATTAACGAAGTATCATAGTTACAAAGTAACATTAACGAAGTGTCATAGTTACAAAGTAACATTAACAAAGTATCATAGTTACAAAGTAGCATTAACGAAGTATCATAGTTACAAAGTAGCATTAACGAAGTATCATAGTTACAAAGTAACATTAACGAAGTGTCATAGTTACAAAGTAACATTAACAAAGTATCATAGTTACAAAATAATTAACAAAGTAACATTAACAAAGTATCATCATTTAAAAAAGTAACATTAATGAAGTATCATAGTTACAAAGTAACATTAATGAAGTATCATAGTTACAAAGTAACATTAATGAAGTATCATAGTTACAAAGTAACATTAACAAATCAACAAAATACAAAGTAAAATGTTGTGTCATAGTAATCGGTCCATGGTAATTGTTTCATCTTCATTGTTTCATTGCTTCATAGTAATCACTTCATTTTATAACAAAGTAAATTAAAACTTAACTAATGTTTGTACCATCAATAAGGAAAATTAATTCCACAGCTGTCACCACGAACATGAAGATTGTGGGAATTAATTAGCAAAATTAAGAACTGAGGTTGAAATACAGTAGAAGTTCCAGTATTTATACCTGGCTGTGAGAGCTCAGTAAGTTAGTACCATATAGCAGAGATGCTAAAGCATACAGTCATCAAATGCAAATAAAACTAGCCAGGCAGAGAAGGTAATTCACTGAAGGGGAAAGGACATGGGCCGTGAAAGACACAGTTGTTCCTGGTAGAGGTTACTTCTGCTTTTATTAAGGTGGCCTGTAAAAGTGAGCCAGGTGAAGCAAAGATGCTTATTATTAAGTAGCGATCACATGGGGTTTTTGATTTCATTTTTTNTTTCTTCAGTAGTTCTGATTATGGTTATTGAATGAGCAGATGAATAGACCTGTTTTTGCTTCCTTTAAAAAGCTTCATTTGTTTTCATTTTTCTTTGCGCTTCTTGGGTGTACGTGTGAAAAGCCTGGATGTGTTCCCTCATCACTTAAGGTCACTCCAGCTAGCTGCATTTTCTACTTGCCTTTTGTGCTGCTGTATCCTGTGTGTGAAGGAGACGAAGCCTGCACCAGGCTTCCGTTCAGCTCTCATGTCCGATTTCACTCGCTGGCTGGCCTTCATCCGTCCACTGGTTTGTCACCCAGCAGGAAGTGTACGTTACATTGTGTCTGAGCTCCACATGGTGCTGCACGATAATAACAGTAACTGCACCACCTCGTACTGTAATCTCTGCATTACTGTCCTGACCTCTGTGAGCCCAGTGGCGTGCGGTGTAAAAGCGTAAGAGTGGCCTTATTGTTCTCTCGGCTTCACACTGAGGTCCCTGGCGTGTTCTTCTCCTCGGTGGGGAAAAAAAACCGACACTACCAGCTCTGCTCTCTCTTCATGTTCCCAAGCATTTCCATTGATGGTCACCGCTACAAAGCCGGCTGTCGCTTCGATTTTTGTGCTCCAAGTTGGAAAAACAAAGGAGGATGCATTGGATTCAGGTTTGGCCAAGGATAACAGAGCGAGATAGAAGCGCAAGTCCTGCGATGCTTTTGTACAGGCAGGCAGGGTGTTGTGAGCAGCCCGGGGTCAGCTTTGATGGACATGTCACCAGGCTGTAATCCATTGTTCCTGCTGCTATTGTTAGGAGTGCAGAGTTCTTCTGAGAGTTCCTCTCCCCTCGGTGCAGCGCTGCGTTTGTCGAGGGCTGATTTTTGGCTTGCTCCAGCACGCCGTGCAGCGCCACATTACTCAGCCTGGACCCTCCGAGCGTAGCCGAGCTCCTCTCAGCCCTCAATCCTTCCTTTCATGTCTCCAGCACTTTCTTTTCACAGTACGGAACGGAACAGAGCTTTCAGGCGCTCACTTTTTTTGCCTTCTTCACAGAGCCGAGTGCTGCGTGCTGGGAAAATGGCCTCGGATGAATTTTAATTTCTGCGCTGAGCGCTGAAGGAGACGGTTTATGTATTGAGCAATAGTTTTTTTTGTATGTGAGCAGAAGCAGTGTAATCACATCTATTATGTTTCCTTTGAGAAGCCAGGCGTTGTATAGATACACAATAAAGACAGCTGGGAAAAAACATTGAAAGACTACAGGAATATATTTTGGCCTTTGTTGCAGTCACTGTGGATAATTGAACTTAAATAGTAAACCTTATGGATTATACAGGCTTCCATTGAACCTCTATTAAATGTGATAGTCGTATAGGTATTGTCGAGGAGCAAATATTTTCTTTTGCCAACTTGACTTACACTTACATACCTTGACATACTTATGTCAAACTACTTTTTTTCCCTTTTTTCTTTTCTTCCCCGAAAAAACTATTTACTGAGTTAAAGAAACTGAATGTGTCAATACTTGAATTAATAAAAAAAAAATCTGTAGAAAAATACACAGTGTAATATTTATAAATAAATATAAATAAATATTTTTAATAATAAATAAATAATAAATAAATAATTTATAATTTATTTAAATTATAATATAATTATAATAATTTATAATTTATAATAAATAAATTTTTAGAAATAAATATAAATACAATATATTTTTTATATTATTTTTGATAGTTATTTATTCATGGTATTTATCTGTTTATTAATTATGCATTTAGTCAATAGTTACTAATAATAATAATAATAATAATAATAACAATAATAATAATGTATTTTAGGAAATACATTTTAGGGGCAAAAAGGGAATTTTTAGTTTCAGTTTCATCACTTGTTTATTGTAACTGTGTATTTAAGGCCAGAAAGGAACACTCACAGCTCTTTTTCCTGTATCGTTCTCAACCTATAGGCATTTTGATTTCTTTTTTATTCACTCAGATCTTATTTCACAGCGATCAGCCTCCCTCTATTCCCCTCAGCTCAAATTTCACATCCTCCTTCGTTCTGTTGCTCTGTTCTGAGTGTAGGAAAGGCAGAAAGAAGATGGAGAAATAAAATCCATGCATATGTATGCACTATTTCAAATAGCTGTGTGTGATAAGATGCTTTGAACATTAGAAGTGCTGTAATTTAACTCTCTCTCTCTCTCTCTCTCTCTCTCTCTCTCTCTCTCTCTCTCTCTCTCTGTGTCTCTCTCTCTCTCTCTCTCTCTGCCTGTCTCTCTCAGGTCCATCCAGTCATCACAGCCAGACGGCCCCGCGTCCTCCTCTGCCCCCTACACACAACCACCACCAGACGTCGGCGAACTCTCTGAACTGCAGTGGTCATGGCAGTCGGCGCGCCCCGCAGAGCCACGTGCCCACCGCTGCGCCTGCTGATGGCCCGTCCACCCCGGAGTCGGTGCAGCTCCAGGAGAGCTGGGCTCTTAACAGCAGCGTGCCACTCGAGACACGGTCAGGTTCTGTCTCACACCTCAAAGTCATTATCACATGTCTATATTCACCTTCACATGTCTCCTTCATAATCTGGTCGTTGTTTCATGCAGTCAGTGCTGCTAACTCAGGCAGTTCGTTTACAATTTACACAACTGAAACTGCTTTTAAAACACCCCAGAAATTTTACAGTATTTAAGGAAATAAGCAAAGTGGACAATTCTCCCTGATTTCACCATGTTCAAAAACAACCGAAAATATTGGATAAATGTTTTGGAAAATAATGTTTCATGTTCATTGCAGGAACTCAGCCTAGTGTATACAATTAAAAAAAAATTCATATTTAAACAATATTTAAGGAAATAAGAAAAGTCCTGCATTTCAGTTGATTTTATAATACTCAGTATTAGCTTAGCTTCATCTCATTTATTTATAAATGTAAACAATATTTAGAGAAATAATCAAAGCAGAAAAAGCCCCTTGACATGTTTGGGTAATTTTCCGCAATTTCACCAGGTTACTCTCATAATAAAAAAGACCTATAATGGATAATATTCTGCTAATATAATTTTTTAAAGAAAAAAAAAATATTATGTTTGTTACAGCAATTTTTCCAAGAGTGTAAAGATACAAATTTAAACACTGTTTAGGGAAATAAGTGAAGTAGACATAGTAGAGTCCCCTGACATGTTTGGGTAATGTTCCCCGATTTCACTACGTTACGTAAAAAAGACTTAAAATAATGGCTAAAAAACTGCTAATATAATTTTGGAGAATAATATTTTATGTTCATTACAGGAACCGATGCAACTGAAGTGTATAAAGTTTCACACTGAAACACTATTTAGGGAAATAAGCAAAGTACAAATGAAAAGTCCCTTTAACATATTTATGTAATTCTCCCAAATTTCACCACATTACCAAAAATAAATAAATAAATAGATAGATAGATAGATAGATAGTATCTATCTATCTATCTATCTATCTATCTATCTATCTATGAACCAGACTTAAAGTATACTGCTAATAAAATGATGGAAATAATTATTTATGTTCATTACAGCAACATTAATACAGCTAAAGTGTCCAACGTTTCACATTTAAACAAAATATCCAAAGTTTCATGCTGGAAGAAATAATTTAATCTTGTTGAACTTCATTCGTCTGTTCTAATAAATTCATCAACGGAGGATTGATTCATCACACGTCATGTAATTAAGAATTCTTTGTCTTTACACAGACAGTAGAATAGTGAAAGGTCTTGCTAAATATACTTATAAATATAAGTTGAACATGAAACAAGGAAAAGTCATATTTCTGACCTTCCACTTACCGAATCTTAATTCGAATCCCGGCGATACCGCAGCACCCCACGATCAGCCGTGCTCTCTGGGTGGGCGGGATGTTGACCCTCTCTCCCCTGTCAATCCCAGCGACACTAGCCAATCACAGGGAGAGCAGCGGAGAGCAGTGTGTGTTTGTATGGGATGCAGCCTGAGCAGCAGTTCAAAAAGATGCTGTAGCTGCTTTCATGTGTCTCAGAGGAAGCACGTGCCAGCCCTCACACTCCCTGTCATGTGACAAGGGAGAGCTATATTATTATTATTATTATTATTATTATTATTATAGTGTTATACATAGTACTCTAGATCCAAACCCTTGTTTGACGGTGCAATAGTGTTGAATTACAAAAATAATATTATTTATAGTGATTTATATTATATCTACAAAACTAAATATATTTTCTTATTTTCCGAAAGATCACCCACACACACACACACACACACACACACACACATTATTAATATGAAACAGTGAAAAGGAGGAAGTAGGTACAAATCTGTAAAATGTATGAATTTTGTAATGAATTGTGATAAATGTATGGATATTACGTCATCATTTCGCCTCGCCCTGATGCATACACCGCACAGAGCTCGGAGTCGTTCCAGTCTTTTCACGGATTATCATTTACTAACCCAGACGCTTACGATGGACCTTCGTTTCTCTAGACTGAAAGAGACATATGGTAAGGATAAATATGTGAACGTATCGCTGTAGGTGTGTAATACACTGGGACACGCGTATCTTTTTACAGGACGTTGTTCGTTTCGTAAATAAGTCATATATCATTGTGTAATATTACAGTAAAAAATCTCAGAAACATGGAATCATGTGGAAAAAAAAAGAAAGAAAACACCTAATATCTATATAAAGTGGGTGAGTTCGTAGTGTTGAAAAAAAATTAAATAATACAATTTTGAATATTATTTATATCAATAATAGTAACAATAATAATAATAATAATAATAATAATGATGATGATGATAATAATAATAATAATAATAATCCTTTTGTCTTTTTATATGATATAAACTATTATAAATAAATCTCACCATAGATGTAATAATATCCCTTTCATGTATAGTGTCCACAATTATCAACAATTTTGATAATGTTTTTATTGAATATAGATATTTTACCTCTAGTCCTAAACTGTGTGAAATTTGTACATCAAAAATGCTTAAAAAATAATTTTCTCTGATCACATTAAATATTTCAAACCTGAATGTTAACAATTTTTGTTTATAAACAAACTGAATATTTTTAATTTAGTATTTTTAAGGTAGAATTTTTAAAACCCTTTTAAGGCCATGGTGTTCCTACACAGGGCAGTGTACTTCCTGTTTAATATTAGTGATATTTAGAAAAAAAAAAAGTGAAAATTCATATGCAGGTCTACAGTAATAAAAAGCATTTAAAGAGCCTGGATATGTTTTTAAATCTTTTATGAAAGGGTTAATGTATAATGCAGAGTTTTTTGCTATAAGCAACAAAAACGTGGTACGATGCCACGTTTTCCTTAGCCATGCTTTATTTTTATTCTACGAAATATAAATATTTAGTAGAATTAAAAAGTACATGAAAAAATACAGATCTAAGAATGTGACTTTTTTTGAATTTTGAACTCTTTCATACAAAACATACACTTACATGGCAATGAAAGTAAATATCATAAAGTGTATATGTTAAAAAAAAATACAGTCATTTACACACACACGCACACACACACACACACACACACACACACACACACACACACACACCTGTCAGCGCATGTCATCTCACCATGGCGTCCATTTCTCCCACTCAACACCGCTCCCCCACACACTGCGCCAACACAGAGACTTTCACCAAACAATGCCACGCCACACACACACACACACACACACACACACACACACACACACACAAGTACAAACGGAGATCAGTTGCACCACTGTGTTTTCTCTCTTGCTGACTTTTTTCCCCTCTCCTTCCCCTGGTGCGGGTTTTTGTTTGCTGTGCCGTTCATCCTCTACAGCAGGGTTGGGGGTCACTCCCCTCTGCTCCTCCATCATAACACGTACATGCTGCATACACTATTTATGACCCTCTCTCTCTCTCTCTCTCACACACACACACACATAGACACACACACACACACGCGCTACCTGTCTGTCTCGGTCTACATCTCAGATGTTTTATTCAGCAGGTGCTCTGATATAGGACACAGCCCAGTCCCTCTACCCCACTCCGCTCAGAGCTGTGTGTCTGCTTTCCCGTCAAGTCAGACCTTCAGGAATCCATCACTACACACACACACACACACACACACACACACACACACCATAACTAACTACGGAAGCCATCACCAGTGTTCACTACCACCCAGCCTCACACACCCTCTTCTCTCACTTTTTCTGTCTCCATGTAAAATATTTTGACACTCGCTCTCAGATGAAGCAGGAGGCGCATGGAAAATAGGTCATGCTAAGACGGGCATGCAAAGCAGGGATCAAACACAGAGTGCCGCGCATGAGAACTTTTTGGTTGTTGTTGGCAAAGATAGAGGCCATATGGTGACAAAAAAAGGGAGAAGTGTACAGCTGCCATGTTCCTCACTCAGCTTTGGAGGTAGTAGAGACCCAGGTGGGATGATGTTGTGATCGGAGTTTAGTTTTATTTAAATGCTAATAGTTCCAGTGGCTTGGACCGTTCTTCCAAGAAATATAAGTCTAGAGGTATAGGTCTTGATTTTATTTTTATATTTTGCTTTTAACCATTCTGTAGACTTGCATGTTAATTCATATTAAATTTCAGTGACTCCTTATACTATACGTTCCAATTTGAACTGTCCTCATAGGACTGTATTCAGAGTTGGCGACAAAACGTATCGTCGATATTTACGCTCGAACGTTATTCAGAGATGAACTAAGAACGTGCTTAAGTCGATTTTCTGGGCTCTGTATTCAGATTATGCAAATCATAAATTCGTGCCTCCAAGGTTGGCATATTTTTCTGGAGTTTTTCAGTCATGTCTACAGCACCATCTTCAAAAACAAGATTAAACCTTTAAAACCTTTAAACCTTAAAAATCAGGGATAGAAAATGCAAAGAAGAAAATAGATTTTTTTTTCCGTTGTCAAATTAAAAAAAAAAAAAGCTAATTGAAATAAATCTAACAGGAAGTCTCGGTATATCGCTGTATGAGTGGTTCTAGCTAAGTTATCATCACTTTAATCTCTGCAAATTTGCTACAGTTTTAACAAAATGGCTTCCACCCCGATTATTCGGCAGCTTATAAAATAGCACTTGATCCAGCACGTCCTATTACAGTGCGTTTTATTGTATTTTTTTTATATCAAGTGCTGCCAGGTTACTAAATCAAGGTCATGAAACTGTAACGTGTGTTTAATTTGCTGTTTTGAGTTGTTGAATGAATAAAGCTATGATTTATTTTTTTAGATAGAATTTGTATGCTATTGCTACATAGTACAAAAGATGTTGTCGTACTCCTTTGGTAGCATTAGCAATGCTTTCAATTATAGTGACGTTATTAGGACCACAATTTATTTATTTATTTATTTGCTTAGTAAACTGCTTTTCATTGACTAAAACCTTTTAGTAACAGCTTCTTGCAGGTTTTCATCAATGAAGTCTAGATTAAAACTAACAATAAAGAAAAGTCGAAATATCACGATAACTATATTGCGTTTTCGACTAAATCTAAATTCATATCAGCTTTGAAAACGAACACTGATAGCATTCCACCAATTTTTTTCCAACAGCGCAACCACACACATACACACACACTTGAGGAATATCCTACACTCAGCAGGCTAATTAGCCTGAGGTTGGTGTAGGTCGTAAGGGCTTGACCTCACACTTACCAGTCCTGCATTGCGTCGTCTGCTGGATGGCTTGTCTGCCATGAAGTGCGACTCCAGCAGTTTTCCGAGCGGTATAGTTCATTAAAACCGCCGGGTGTTTACAAGGCAATTTCAAAAGCAGGAGCTGGCGTTTCACCCAGCCGTGAGAAGGGTGACTTTTAACAGCAGCTCTGCATTACTGTCCATCATAGAGGTGTTGAGAGAAATAGGGTCATGTGCAGCACTACCATACAGTTAGACAGCACAGAGGCAAACTTAAGTCAGGTTCCATTGTTGTCAGCCAGGAACAGGAATCTGATGATCCAGTGGGCACCTGTGGTCTTTTTCCAGTCTTCAACTGTCTTCAATAGTGCAACCTGATATGGTCTTCTGTTGTTGTAGCGGATCCACATCAACGTTTAACACATTTCTGCATTCTGAGATGCTTTTCTGCTCAGCACGGTTCTAAAAAGTGGTTATTTGAGTTACCCTGGCTGTTCTGTCAGCTCACATCAGTCTGGTCAATCTCAGGCATTTCCGCCTGCAGAACCGCCGCTCACTGGATGTTTTTTGTTTTCCGTCCCATTCTGTGTATAGACTATTGAGTGTGAAAATCCCAGGATATCAGCTAATTCTGAAAACCAGCACGTCAACATCCAAGTCACTGAGATCACATTCACCCCCACCCCCCTTCCCCCAAGGCTTTACCTGAAGCTCTTGACCAGAATGTGCATGAGCTTATACTTTTATACTACTACATGATTGACTGACTGGAAAAAATGCATGAAGGAGGAAGGTTAGGTGTTTTTATTAAAGTGGCCAGTGAGTGTACATATTAACAAAAATCAATAAGCAATCATCAACAGACTCCTAAATGAGTGTCTGCTCTAAATTACACTGGGCCCACATGCAATTTCCTACAACGTCAGTACATATAAATGTACATTAGTTTCAGCTAACTACTTTTCTTAAAAAAAAAAAAAAAAGAGAGATTTATTTCATTTGTCTCATTCTGACGCAACTCTCCTGGCGCTGAAAACTGGAATGAAGTATTGTTCTCCACCGTTCTTTAGAGCCATCGGGGTTTCTTCAGACTTTCTGCCATTCTGTGGCGCAGCACGCAAATGAGCACGCTCCTTAATAGCCTGGTGTCGGAGCACACAGCCTGAACAGCGGCAGCGCTGGGAATTCTCTTCAGCCCGTATCCTCGGCTCCTTCAGAGCCTGCAGTTACTCCGGCTCTATATTTGTCCAGGAAGAAGCGGGGGCTACGGGAGAGACCGAGCCCAATTAGGGAAGGTTTGCTGGGGATAAAACTCGAGCAGTGCCCCTGAGCTGGAGCTATAACTACAGTGGCCTCTTCTTAGTGAAGGGACATAAGAGAGACGAGTGTCTATTAGTGGCAGAGCATTGGCTTATGGGGCTGAATCGTATGTCCTCTTTCTTTCACTGTCTCTCCTCTCTTTCTCCCTAACTTGTGTCCTCTTGCTTTCGCTACTCTGTCCCCTTGGGCTTGTTTAGAATCCCGGTGTTGAACCTCTTACTTATTCTTTCCATGGCATATCACGCTGTTAACAGGCTCATGTGTCAGTTTAAGCCAAAAGCAGAGAAATGCTAATCCTCTCTCTCTCTCTCTCTCTCTCTCTCTCTCTCTCTCTCTCTCTCTCACAGCCAGTGTTGATTCACTCGTGTTATTATTCAACTTGCACTGTGCATACCACTGTGAATACTTAAATCTTATTGGGCCGAAGGTGACGGCTAATTTAAATTATAGGTTCATTCTTTTATACGTTATCATTTCTATAGTAACAACTCATTGCCAGAGACCATGACAGACGCTCCACATAATCTAAGGCATGTTTTAAACAATTTGGTTATTTATGGAAGGAGTCTCCAGTGTCAGTGTATTGCAATGGTCAATACGCTTCCCGCTTTCTATGTAACATGACCCTGTTTTTCTTCTTAACTTTACGGGAGAGAAAAAGAGAGTATGATGAGGGAATGACTTTGCCGCTGCTGTAACGTAACTGGTGACAGGAACTAGCTTGTCTCATGGATGTTCAACAACAACAACAACAACAACAACGTGTTGTGCATTAATAATAATAAAAATTTGAATCATTGGCACATCAGGATGTGTTGTTAAATGGAAATAATCCATGGCACTCGCCGCTGTGTTTGATTCCTCACCTAAGAAATGAACTAGATTTAATTGCGGTTCTGATTCTGCTGCTTTAGAGGGCGTGTATACATATTTATAGGCAGTGTTCAAGACACATTATGCAATTGTAACGAATTTCAGATAAGACTCTGTGGATCCAGCGTTGGTGCTTTAATTCCTCATTGGAATAATCTGGCGACATGTTGTGTAACCACGCTTTCTTGAGTGGAATTGCAGTAGCTGCTATCTACACACACTTCACAAGCAGTGGAGAGCTGAATGGAGTGGCCATGGGGTCATGGGGTTATAGATGCAGTTCCTCATTGCAGAACAGTTTGTGTACAATATGTAAGGAATAAACCATGACAAGCATCCTGTTGTAAGAAAATAATCATCAGTGGACTGGTGTGATGTGGCCCGACGTGAAGCGGCGATAATATTTTCAACCTGGAGTTGATTATTTTCCAAAAACGTGCACATCTTGAAGTGTTTTGTTCCCCTTAAAACACAGCAATTTGTCAGTAATTACAATTTTAATATATTAAAGAGTGAAATGTTGCACTTTTAAGCATTTATAGTTACATTTAATATTGTGGAACAATCTGTGAAACAAGTTCCTGTTATCACTTTTGCTATAGCAGCTGTACACAATTGTTCCCTCACCAGAGTGTCTCTTGAAGCTAATAGGGGAAAAAATCATGTTAAGGAGAAACTGGAAACCATAAACACCTCCATTCTGAAGACTACAAAGCTCTGACACTGGAGACTCCTTCAATAAATGTTTCCCTCCAGAAAACCATACCAATGGTTGTATGTTTTGGTTAAATTACATGTCTTGAAAATGGACTGATGGTACGCCTCGCATCAGGTGCGGAAGCTGTCCTTGCTCACCATGACATGCCAAGTAACGTGATTTGGTTCAATTTGTCATTTCCTGTTTCTACTTTTGTGATACCAGGAAAAGGGCCATTATGGGTATTGGTATTGAGTATTGGCTTTCGTAAGACTGTAGCTTTGTGGTGTGAGTGTTTGCACTGAGAGCTTCATGAAAAATATGCATCCTTTAGCGGCCAGCATGGCTAAAAATCTTCTTATGCAGGCTGGGCAATGGCATGCTATGTATTTAAAAAATGCCATTCTTTCAATGCAACATAATTTTAAAAAAAATAAAAGCAAATGGATGAACTTAGTGCCTACCATTTTGCAAACCTGCATGCAAAACAAAAGCGATGTATGGAATTACGCAATCAATCTCTGATTCAGAAGCAAACCTGTAATTATGATCTGTTCTTCCAGAGGAGCTCAGAATTAGCCCTGAGTGCAGACTTGAGTATTTGTACCAAGTGTGAAAATGCCCTTGGATTACGATGATGATCTACCATACAAGTCCCTATATGAGTTGTTACTATAGAAACAATAACATATTAATAAGGAAAGAACGTAGGGTTGGTGTTATGTAATATTCCGACCAATCAGATGCGGGAATTCAACAGCGCTGTTGTAAAAATGCATCGTAGAAGTGGCTATACCAAAACGAACAACAAACACGGTGTAACTAATGTAATAAACAACAGAGCCTTGTACAAAATTGAGTTAGAACGATTGTTGTTCAGGGATATTGATCAGGATTTTCTTTACGTGACTGATCATCAGTCTCAAACCCCGGAATATATTACATAAGATCCACTGCTAAGTAGATTGAATATCTCTTTTCTCTTTCTGAGAAATTTTACAAAATACAGCTTACAGATTTAAAACGTGATTATTTGTTCTATCATTGAATATGTCTTTATCTTAGCAGGAATGCGTTATGACTTCTATTTTCTTTTTTTTTCATGATTTTTTTTTTTTCAAAGAAACTGATGGACCACCATGCAAAGAAGCATGATTGCTTTTACAAAGAGATTGTTCTTCCATCCCAAAATAATTCTCGTGTTTTTTTTTAAATATTTTTTTAATGTGAAATTAATTGTAATTTATTCAGAATTTCAAAACAACATTCATTTATCAGGTTTTACACATTGCTCACATTGCTCATCTCAACCTTTTGATAGAGACTTGTAAAAAAAAAAAAAAAAAAGAAAAAGAAAATCCAAAAGGTAGTTTAATAAAACGGCTCTTAATCCTTTACTGCACATTGTTGCCATATGGCAACAATTTACAAACTACCCCCCTAATTTTTTTTTTTTTTTAAATTTTGAAATATATTTTTATTTCTTGAACTAATTCAAGTAATAAAAATCCATAAAAAATAAATAAATAATTCATGCAGTAGAGAGTTAAAATGATCACCCAGTAGAAACTAAGAAATAAGAAATGCACAGAAATGATACTCTTTTTTTTTTTTCCTTTTTGGTGATATTATTAAAAGTTTAATTTGGAGTTAAATTGCTTGTTTAAAAGCGAATAATAAAAAAAAACATGAAGAATACTTTCACTGCTAAGATGAGGAGGCAGTAATTGGTCAATAGGCAGCAGTTCTAAATGCATTCCTTCACAGATTTATACTAATAAACACTCAAGAGCTGTTTGTGTTTGTGTTTGTGTTTCAGTGCGTTATCTGTTAAATCTCTTGTTTACTTGTTAATTGCTTTGGCCCCTTCTTTCGCTCCCGCAGGAGAAAGGGAATGGTGTTTACTGTGAAAGCAAGACTTTTCGCGTCTTTTTCGCGTCGTCGTTAGTTGTGTGCGATGTTTTGCGATGTTTGCGCTGAGGGCAGCTGTGCGGTGAGATCTCTCGGTGGACCACGGGCCTTCTCTGGTTGGCACACCCCGTCTCATTCGCTACACAAATGTCAGAATTAGAAAGGTACAGATTAGAAAAACTGAACTGTTGTTCGTATGGATGCAGAGCATGTGGTAAGTAGCCGAGCTCCAAATAAAGCTATGCAATAACAGTTTAGAGCAACGTAGTGCACTTTTTTTTCTGATAATACAGTTTAGAAATGTCCTTTTTTTTAAAAAAAAAATCTTATTCTGATTGATTTTTGGCGCTGCTCCTGAGCTTTGGTGCCAGTTCATATTCCAAGGACTATTTACTCATAATCACTTGAAAGGATGTGAAAAATTGCAAAGTCAACAGAGTAACAATGAATAAAATATGATTGAGTAATCAATTAATTTACCTCCTGCCTGCCACGCTGCAATTAGAGTCTGTCTAACACTGGCGGTTTATTGACTGAACGCTGATGGATACAGCTTTAGTGCTGCCCATCACCGTCAGCCTTGTAATTAATCTGTGTATGGGTGGGCATGAGTTTAGCTCTCGGTGCAGACCAAATTTCCAAATGATGAGAGAAATTCATGCTGGTTCGAATTGGGGACATTTCGCTAGCCACCATTGTTTTAGATTTTAATATATAAAATCGAGCCATCTTGCCACAAAGAACAAGAAAGGCTGGGTGACGGAGCTAACCTCTGCACCCAGAAAAAACCTTTTGGCTTTTAGTTATTTAAATACAAGCCGCAGTTGTTGATGTTGATGTTGTTGTTGTTGTTGTTAAAAATACCACTTTTCGTCTTAAGTTTTACTTAAAAACTGTGCTTAACATACTTATTTTTTCATTCATTTGACTTCTATTGGATACATTTCAAAAGATACATCTCAAAATCTCTATTTTCCGTCTACATATTAAAACAGATCAGTTACTCTGCCATCTACATATTTATGAAGTTATAATGTGACATTTTTGCATCAGACATTGATTAATAAAATTCAGTACTATTAACAGTAATCGGTGTCATAACAAGAACATAATTGATGTTTCAGAATCCTCTCATGTCTATCCCTATCTACTACCAGTTCCCCATTAGCATGAAAGCTAGTTTGTATCATCAGAAGTATTATCATGCTAGCTAACATTAGCGAGAGTAGGGCTACAGCCGTTGCTAAGTAGCTTTGGTTATGTGTTTTGGAGTATGGAGTTTTACAGATTTTTTTTTTTTAGATGAACATTTCCATCTTTGCTTCTCAGTTCACTGTCGTTTTATTAGACATGTTGTTTTATTCCTGTGAAGCTAGCGATATCAGGCTAACTAGCAAGCCATAGTTTTTGAATTTGTTAAATAATGCGATATGCAGTATGATAATGCTATAAGTGTGTAAAATCAGTTTAAATAATATTTATACATATATACAAATGTATATATGTATCAAGTGATAATATGGACACACATTTGAATCTTTTATTTCTTTTTATTCGTACCACAGCACTTCACAGGTTTATAGTGTAGTATGAATAATGCAGGTGTATTTGATCAGCTCTGGTACGAGCATTACGCTTCACAAGTGAAGTGACTTGAGGTGTCATGAGGACGTCTGGTTAGTTCTGTGTTACTTCATGTAGTATAATAATTTATTGTAATCTTGTGGTAATGCACAAGGCTATGGGAAAGCTCCTCATATGTAGCAATAAAAGAGAGTGTATGTGAAAGAGAGAGCGAGAGAGAGGGAAACAGACGGAGACAGAGAGACAGTTGGGACCTGACCACAGTATTTCTGTGAGTTGGGGTTAACGACCGCAGTTGGGGTAGTGTGTGAATTTGTCTCTGCCGTAACACGTTTATTGGCCCCTCAGTCCTCCTTCTTCCTTTATCTGTCTCCTTCCATCCATCTCTTTTGTTCACATGTCCCTCTGGTTCTGTCCTTCCACAGCATTGACATATGATTTCAGCCTAGAGGCTGAGATTGCTCAAGCGTTCCCCTGTTACAGCGACTGTTCTAAAAGACAAAGAGAACATTCAATGTCTTTGGGTCTTTGGGCTCCCAGTACTGTAATCAGGCTCCTGCAGTCTGTGTTAATGGCTCATGTGATCAGATGTTTGTGGAGGTTTTATGGTTTGTAAGGGAGCACAAGACAAGCTGCACAGAGAACCTTCTTCAGCTTCGNGTGTGTAATATGCCATCGTCCTGTTATGCGCCCTATCTGTAATTGTAATATCTAATACTATAATATCTAATCACCTGTGGCTCTGAGGGTGAGAAAAAGGGGGCATGGTCAGACATACGTAAAGTGTGTCATTACGTCATTACTTTACGTCATTACATTGAAAAATACGGTGAAGTTGGATGTAGGTGCATTCGCTAGCATTGGTGTTTAGGCAGTGGTTTTTTTTGGGGCTTAATTACCCATTAATAAGGTCAGGAATGCTGAAAAATACTCATTTCATTCTTGTATAGTGAAGTGATCATCAAGACAAACAACACGCTCTTTCATTTTCCTCATTTAAACCCCAGTTCCTCTATTGTGAGAGAAGATATGGCTTTATGGCTTTATGGCTTTATGGCTTTATCTGTTTGGCGAAGATACATCAGAGAAAGATGTTTTGTTTTTCTGCTCCGAAGTCAGAAAGCATTATGTTTTGTCTAGGATTCAAAACAGATGAAAAGGAAACAGATTACGAAATACAGCACACTTTTTATTTTTGTCTATCTTAAAGCCGTAGACACAACATCTTCCACCAGGTATTTAAATTGTCTGACTTAATAACTATCGCGATAGTTGGAGTCGATCTGCAATTCCCGATACTGTCGTCAATGGTTCCAAGTCTAATTCAGATGTATGAATGGCTGGCCCCAAGGCAGAGAAATGCAGATGCCATTCCCACCCACTAGCTAGTTCTCCCCAATCACATGTACGATATCAGATGTCGCTTGGAAAGACTTTCCTAGTGTCTACATCTTAACTGAAATAGACGACCAGCAGCTTTTTATCCTCTCCAAAGTGCCTGATGTGTATCATACAACCCCGTATATATGTACACTACAGCTTCCGCCACAACAGGCTTGACCATGCTGCTTGAACGCATCTGTACTTATCGTACAATGTCATATGTAGCTTGGAGAGGCTCTAGAGTCTACATTTTAAATAAAACTGATGAGCAGCAGCATTTTCCCCAAAGCACCTATCACATTTACACTTGTGGCTAAAATGCATCTCAGACCTCCTGAAGCAGATTTCAAGTACAGCGTTAATAAAGTCTCATGCTGTACCAAGTTGGTGATTTACATGTGTGAATGAAACAAAAGGTAAAGTGCCATGGGTAAATTGTCTAGAACTTTGTCTAGAACATTTCTTTGAATAAAAGGTTACCTAATTAGCCTTGACTATCAAATTGACTACTGGAGGACCATTGCAGTCTTTCTTGACTATAATACTGTGTAAGCATAATCTAGTGTAGCATATAGACTCTGACAGCAGTAAAATGAAGGATGGTTGCTTTTTATCACTTTTTTTTTAAAACGAATTCAAGTGTGCATATACACGCATACACACATTGGGGCAACAGGGTGGGGAATGGAAGGATTTTCTTTCTGTCCAGTTGAGTGCCCTTATCCAGTCCTCTTCATACACTCTTAGCTCAGACTCACTCAGTACACACTCACCCGAACTGACATACTCTGTCAGCCCTCAGTAGACTTCACTGAAGAGAGAATGCCAGCTTCTGTGTTTCTAGAGCCAGTTGTTTTTCAAAGTATAATGCAGCTTAGGAATACAGATGGAATATTAAAGAAACAAACATTTTGAGACAAAAAGTGTCTCAGTAAATAAGTTGTTGTGTAGCCTGCCATGAGCCACCAGAATAGCCGACTAGCTTCAGTGAGCCTTGGCACTGATTGAACATGTCTCTGGAACTGTACTGGACTGAAGAACACCATTGTTTCCATAAGATATTCCTTAACTGGTGTTTTGATGATGATGATGATGGTGGTGGTGGTGGTGGTGGTGGAGATTGCTGTATAACATGTCACTTCATCATCTTGTGTAATTATGTAGAAATCTGGTGAGTATTAAGGCCATAATCATATGATATGCATCATTTTCATGCTCATTAGACCATTCAGTGAGCCCTTGTGCCCTGTGGATGGGGGCGGAGTTATCCTGGAAGAGACCATTCCCATCAGGATAGAAATGTTTCATAATAGGATAAAGGTGATCAGTCAGAAGAACTTTGTATTTATTCATAATGGACAGGTGGACACAAACCTGCCATTATAACCTTAATTTGCCACCAGAATGTAGTAACATAGCTCACACAATGCAGAACAGATTCTGTACCAGCGTGATTGAAAAAGTAGTAGTTTCACTTCAGCCTCACTTCAACCAGTGTGACATGTATAAGCAGTTCTGGTCTGGGTTTCGAAGCTGTCACAGCACTGAAAGTTACCAGCGATAATGGCAAACTAACACTGTTGTTACTCCTGCACCTCACAGCAGCATTTAATAATATTGAACACAACATCCTTCTACACACTTCAAGTCTTATTGGATGTTCTCACACTAAACTGCTATAGTTCAGGCTGTATACTACAAATACAAAAATACAACAAAAAAAACCCCACCACATTCTTTTTAAAGCCAGTAACAAAGGGGTTCCTCTGGGATCCATTCTTGGACCAGTTCTTTTTTTACATGCTTCTCCTGGGTATTGCCATCAGAAAAGACCTTCTAGTGTAGACCTTCAGTATAGACTTCTACACTGATTCCTCAAACAATATAAACTACCATTTACCCAAACTACAAACTAACAACACAACCTACAAACAACCTATAATAATATGTGTTAGTAGTGTAATGCAGTGCCAATATCTGGATCTGTGTAATGCGCTGAATATTCGCATTTGTATTCGGATTTAAAACAAGTGGATTTGGTCTAAACTGTTTTTTTAACCATGATACGTTGATGTTAATGAGTGTGGTCTTTATTGGCCACATTAAAGTCGCGTCCTCTTCAGATGATTTTGGACAGCGAGGAAGAATGTACCTTTTCCTCAGAAGAAGATTGCGACTC
>CM074959.1:3966564-3978526 GCA_037577455.1 Pangasius macronema | reverse complement strand
TATATAATTCCTATTCTGATAATATAAAAGAGAAATTATTTTTCAGACTTTGTTTTGCCTAGTTTTGGCTAGCTTTTAGCATTTCACATACCTGACTGAAAGGCTCATTATGCAGGTCTTTGTCTTCTCAGGTGTGAATCAAAGCATTATGCATAATCATTCACGCCTCCTTGCATATAGACTTTCTATACAAAAAGTGTCTTATAAAATTTAAATCAATATATTGTTTTCTCTGAATGAGTGAGCAGGATGATTTTCATGTCACTTTGAAGCAAAAACTCTAGGCTACAAGATCCAATTCTCTTCTTGTCTTGTGGACAAATGTTTTGAATTAGTTTTATGGCCTTATTTCAGTAACTTTTTGTTTTGTTTTTTCAATAACCACACATAACTTATTTTCTCCAAAATACAAACTTGTGCATATATGCTGCTCACATATTATTGTAGATTACAGTGTAATCATAATTTAGTCATTTATATTTTGTTAAACAAATGAAGAATGCACAAATGTCAGGGCATGTCAAAACTTCTCCAGGGCCCCAAAACACCCTCAGACCCAAGAGGGTTAAGCTGTTTTTGGTTGTCACACATAATTCCTTGTTTACTCTTTCATATTTCGTCCTTATCCATTTTTATGCTCTTTAAATTTTTCCATCTGATCTTAACTATCTTCAGCACTTCAGCAATGGTCAACATTGGTTGTTTTAAATGTGCTTTATAAATAAATTACTTAATTACTTACGTTTAATACAGTGTCCAAGCTTCATAGTTTTCATTTTAGAAGTATTTCTTTAAATGTTGTTTGGAAGTGCACTTTATTAAAGTTTGTTTGAAAAGGCGCTTTGGCTTAAGCGTTCTTTGTTATTCTTTTACTTTGAGGTTATTTTGAGAATATTCTTTGTAGAGCTGTGTTTTCATAAATAGTGTAAGAAAAAAATTATGAGGATGTCAAAGATCTCAATGAAGAATAGCTTTATTGCAGCATCGCAGTGACAAAGTACATGAAGTGAAGTGGTTCATGTATAAAGTCAAAGTGAACTTGAAAACAGTGTCATCTCAGACATTTTATCCTGTTTTTCAAACCAGTTTTTCCACCCATAATGTAAATGAAGTCTCGCTCTAAATATAAATAAAAGATAACCATTGAAGTGATCGGTTTCTGTTCTCACATTATTGATGTTGTTACCGGTGTGACGACAGAATGGTGGGGTGATACGATTATCTAGATAGATGTCTTTCTGAATGATAATTACGGTCACATACACCTTTGGTCAGGGATGGTTTTTGAAGTCCCACTGCCGCTCCCATGCTGTAATTACTTGAATGTCAAGTGTTGAATGGGGTGGTATTATCCACATATTGCTCAGACCAAGATGAATTGTCCCTATGATAATTAAGTTTTTTGGGGGATGAGCTTGTTCCAACACCTACCTGGAATCTGCTTAGAGGCAGTCTGTAATTTCTTACAATAGGGAATTAGTTTGGTTGCCCTTTTAAGTAAATTGTAGAATAGTCTTAAAACCAACATTGAAAAAATTGTGATAAACTCAAGGCTCCTGATCCAGCCTGAAAAAAATTGTGATATGATAGATTTTGTTAGATCACCCTCCCCTATCTGGCAGTAATCAAGCCTGGGCCTGTCTAGTTTAATTGCGTAGAGGCAGAAAAATGATTCCATGATAGTTGTGTTGGGGTCATGCTATATGTGCTAAGTAAGACTCCAAACCAGTTCCAAATGATAGAGAACCCTTCATTTTTTTAAAAAATATTTCTTTAAGTGTTGTTTCAGCCTCAGTTTTATTTGTGTTTCCCTCCTTACTCATCCTTGCTTCCATTTTACATCGGGTCTTCAAAAAATGTTTATTATTTAGTGTTATATACTGTTTAATAATGTTTAGCAATTGGCTAAATTAAAAAGTAGCTCAGTTTGATAATTTTAGCTCTCACATGGGTAATGTAACATAGGCATTTTGTACAGTAGAGGAGTAAAATGAAAGCAAAGTAAAAACACTGTAACAATTATTGTTCCTTGGTAGTAAGTGTTGCTCTCTAATTGCTTATGCCTCAAAAGCATAGAAAATGGCTATTAAGCTCCTCAAACTGCTTTTGTCAACATTGCAATTTTGAAATGTACCTATTTTCATTGAAAAAAACAGGCTAATTTGTTTTTTGGGTTTGGGGTTTTTTGTTCACAAAGTCATAAAAATCATATGACTCAAAACATATGAATCAAAATGAACATGTATTTCTTACTAAAATTCTACAAAAATGACCACAACAGATTAACCAAGTAGTTTTTTTTTTTTTGAGATTTATGATTGTATTGTAAATATTGTAAATCAAGAAGCAGCCCTCAGTAATTTGTTTAATTTTTTTTTGGTGTAGTCTCTTTAAATGTAATGGTGTAGCCTCTGGTGTAAACTCTTTAAATGCCTGTTACAAAAAAAAAACACTCTTAAAATAAAATCTAAAAAAGGAAACCTTCAATATTTTCTAAGTAAATTTTGAGGGTGGGAGCATGCATTGAATGTTTACTTTTGCCTTTTTAAGTCCTTAGAACGTCATGATGCCTGAGATACGGGATTTGTCAGATGCCCTACCAGAGATGCTGATGGATCCCATCACTGGTGTAGGTGTTGTTGCCTCAAGGAACAGAGCACCCACTGGCTACGATGTGGTAAGTGTCCAAGCATACAGTATTTTCCAGACAATGAATATTCCTAATAATCCAGCAATGCTGCTTTCTTAAAAAAAAAAGAAATCAATACAGACATTGCTTTGTAATTGTTCTGACATCTTTCTATCATAGCCAGCATTAACTTAGAGCAATTTGTGCTACAGTAGCTCTTCTGTGGGATTGGACTAGACGGGCTAGCCTTCACTCCCCATGCACATCAGTGAACCTTGGGCAACCATTTGAGAACTGACCGTTTACTTGCTGAATTTTATATCCCACCCCTTGACAAGTGCCATTGTAGCAAGATAATGTTAACCTGCCAGTGGTTTTAATGTTATGGCTTATCAGTGTGTATGTGTGTGTATATAAAGTGCTGCTTGAAAATTTGTGAACCCTCCAGACATGATCAGGTTTTGTGTAAAAAGAAAAAAATAGAATAAACTAATCAAATGTACATCCAAAACCCAATTTGTGAAGCAGACTTCCAAATGATGGACACAGACAAAAAAATTATATATTGTCATTATTTATTGAACAAAAGGAGTTAGTCTCACAAGACCTGGAAATTTGACTTGTGCAGAAGTATGTGAAGCCTTTTATTTAGTAGCTTGTGGCACCTCCTTTTGCAGCCATTACTTCAACCAAATGTCTTCTGTAACCACTGACCAGTCTCTCACATCTGTCTTTGGGGATTTTTGCCCACTCCTCCTTGCAGAACTCAGCCAGCTGAGAGAGGTTGGAAGGACATCTTGCATGTACCACCCGCTTCAGGTCTAGCCACAACACTTCAATTGGATTGAGATCCAGACTTTGACTAGGCCAATCAACAGTGTGAACCTTCTTTCTTTTAAGCCATTCCTTGGTGGATTGGCTTGAATGCTTAGCATCATTGTCTTGTTGTATCACTCATTTTCGGCCCAGCTTCATCTTTCTGACTGATGGCTGGAGCTTCTCTTCAAGAATTTGTTGATAGTTCTGAGAATTCAAGTTTCCCTTAATAATATGGAGTCGCCCTGGCCCGAGGCAGAAAAGCAGCCCCAGACCTTCACATTTCCACCAACATTCTTCACTGTTGGGAGGAGGTTCTTTTCCTGGAATTCATTGTTGGCTTTTCTCCAAATATGGCGGCTTTGATTATGACCAAATAAATCTATTTTGGACTCATCTGTCCAAAGAATGGACTTCCAAAAGCCTCGGGTTTGTCCAAATACTCTCTGGCAAAGTTGAAACAGACAGCTTTGTTCTTTTTTGAGAGCAGAGACTTCTTTCTAGCATCCCTCCAATAAATGTCATGTCTGTTCAATTTTTGTCTGATTGTAGACACATGTACATTTACCCCAGATGCTGCCAGAGAGGTCTGCAACTCTCTAGAGGTGATGTGTGGGTTGGCCTTTACCTCATTTATTATTTTTCTGGTGTTTCTTGATGGTAGTTTTGATGGGCGTCCACTTCTAGGCAGAGTTGTGGTCATGTTGAATGCCTTCCATTTGTAGATGATTTGTCTTACAGTGGATGGATGGAGTTGGAATCTCTTGGAGATGGTCTTATAGCCTTCACCAAACTGATGGGCTGTCACTACATTCTTCCTGATGTGCTCAGATATCTCCTTTCCTCTTGGCATTGTTTGACTCCTTGGCACTACAGTGGTTTGGTTGATTTCCTCTCTCTTTTAATCAGTGTTGCCCAACCACTTTCGTAAGGATGTCTAATTTCATTGGTCTGCTTAACTGATTAATTAAGCACCCAAATGTTTCACCTCAATCTGTTACCCACTTGACTTTACCCATGCAGCTGGGGCTTCACTTAATTTTGCACATACAATAATTAAATCTTTCATGTAGTTTTTTTGGCTACTCACAAAATTCCCAAGCACATGCAATTGATCAACATATATCTGACATTTAATTTATAAAAAGCAGGTGATGATAAAATAAGAAAATAATGGTAAAACAACAGAAAACTCTGAACAGCTCAAGAGGTTCACCAACTTTCAAGCAGCACTGTATATTCACATATATACATATACACCTGCACATTTATGCATCTAATCAGCCAAGCATGTGTCAGCAGCACAGTGCATATGTCATGCAGATACAAGTCAAGAGCTTTAGTTAATGTTCACATCAAATATAAGAATGGGGAAAATATGATCTCTGACTTTGATTGGGGCATGGTTGTTGGTGCCAGATGGGCTGGTTTGAGTATTTCAGAAACTGCTGATCTCCTGGGATTTTCACACACAATAGCCTCTAAAGTTTGCACAGAATGGTGTGAAAAACAGAAAACATCCTGTGAGCCGAGGAACTGCAGGCTGAAACACCTTGTTGATGAGAGAGATCGGAGGAGAATGAGACTCGTTTGAGCAGACCGGAAGTCTAGAGTAACTCAAATAAGCACTCTTTACAACCATTTGTGTGCAGAAAAGCATATCAGAATGCATAACACATCAAACCTTGAGGTTGATGAGCTACAGCAGCAAAAGACCACATCAAGTTCCACTCCTGTCAGCCAAGAACAAGAATCTGAGGCTTTAATGAGCACAGACTCCCCAAAACTGGACAGTTGAAGACTAGAAAAAGACCAGGTGATGTTTTTTCTAATCTTCAGCTGTCCATCGTGTGTGTGTGTATGTGCGCGTGTGCATGTGATTTTGAATGTCTGTAACATGAGTAATCAGTCAGTCAGAAATCATAGTGTCCATAGTGTAGGTCAGTGAACAGAAAGGCAGAAACAGCCAAGGATAATCCTTACTCAGAACTGAGAAAACAGGCAAGGGTCTAAAACGGGTTCTAGTAGCAGAACTAGAAATTAACAGGGAACATGAAAACGGGAAACACACAGAAGCAAGGCTTGGACTTAACATGCAAACTAAATGCATAAGACTTTGTGAAGACATATACTCAAAACAATATGAAAACCACACTTGTAGCACTTTGAACTCTATTCATATCTGAGAGAGGGAATTTGAGTCCTAATATGCTCCATAAAACAGGAAGTGGGCAGTTAGAAGTCAGTGGAGGGGGCCCTCTGCTGGTGTGTAGATGTCATGGCCTGCGGTAGTGTGACAATAATGATCTATGTAAGTTTGTACACTTTTAATTATTTTTATGCTTTTTTAAAATTATTTAATCCAATTGAATACATTTTGTATTGTATTGATTATAGATAAATGGGGAGTAAAACAAGTGAGTAAGTCTCTGACACGTGACTGCCATGTGCACGCCATGGTGAGCGAATCCTCCTCAAAACATCTATTTGCTGTCCACAATGATGTCACATTTTTCTTGAAAGCCAGCTGAATGTCCTCTTGGCAATTGAGTATGCTGAGGCCTAAAAGATGCATGTCTGAAATCTGCATTGGTTCTTATTTATGGAAAAGAAATACTGAAGTAAGAGCTTCTCCATGGAGTGGTGTACACATAGTAATGGCAAAATGCTTAAACTAGATAACTATATATATATATATATATATATATATATATATATATATATATAGTTAACTGCAACAAGAAAAAATAAGGATGATACTTAATTCTTAATGAGTTTTAAATACTTTTTTGGTTCAGCAGAAACTTCATCCAAGTGCTGTTTTTAGACATACAAAGCTTGTTACCACAGTAAACTTGCTCAAGATTTATTATATATATAACGTGCTTCCCTTATTTTACCATGTATATGTTCTGAATTCTGCTGAATGTCTGACAAATTTCAAATGCTGATCCAACTTTATTGAGGTCAGGTCCCTTCAAATGTTCCTTAATTTGTTAGTTTGATGTCTGTTTAACCTGTCATGGCACTAGATATTCAGTGGAGTCTTCCTCAAATAGATATTACATAGAAACCAGTTACTCAAGCAATATATTTATTATTATTAAGCTTAATATCACAAGCTCGGGAGACCACCCTTAGGTAAAAAGTATTCCCCCAGAGTGCATTTCACTGTGGCTCAGGATGCAAGAGTTTTTATAGCATCAGAGTTACATATTCATTTGCATAAAAAACAAAGAACTCAGCTTCTCATTTGTAAGAAACAAAAAACAAGATATGGTTAGTATGGATGGCCTTGGATGTGACTCGTATCTTCTTGGGACCTGCATGTGAGAACCTCTTATACTTATTGCCTAACAGTCACTCTCAATGTCAGATCACACATATAAAAACAAGTTTAAACACAAATAGTCAGAATGTATTTATAACTCACATGTTTAAGTAATTGATCAGTGAATGTGTATACAAGCAGGGTTAAAATTTAAATCACCAGACTGCACCCTTTGAACAGTAAGTTTGCCATTAATGCATTGGATTTTAAAGCATAACCAGAGGGGGAGTGGGGGGAAAACCTTCCCTACGTACTGTTTGTTATGTGCCGCATGGTCTTGAGAATTAAGCTGTTTACATTAAAAGTAGTATGTTTTTATTTAGTTGGCTATGTTTTTATCTGTGTTCTCAGGGAGATAGTAGTCACTTGGGAATGGAAACAGATTGGGATATTCTTCATCACCAAAAACATACCTCGCTGAAACAGAACTTGAGATGTTATTCACAACCTTGAGGGGGGCTGGGGAGTTACTCTGGCAGGAAGGAGCTCTCTTCTTAAAGCAGAGAGTATGACTGGTTAGAGAGGTGTGCTGGTAGTGACTGAGTGTTTGCTCAACTATAGCTTCATTACACCAAAACCCTATGTTGAGCATATTGTGTTCTACAGCTCAATGTAAGTTTGTTTATTGCTTGTTTCTTATCTGGTTTCTTGATTCATTGTTTGCTCTTATTGTATATTTCATTGTTTTTTTCTTATGATTTGTTTAGAGGGTTTTTTGTGCTTTGTTTGTTCATCCAATGCTGAGGAGATTTTAACTGGATAATGCTTTGTTTTTTTACTGTACTCATTTGCTGATGTCGCTTGGTCTATTGCCTTGTTATGCTTTGGATTGCCATTCATGCTGGATTGAGTCTTTGCTACAATTCAGCTTCAATACTGCTGAAAACCTCTTACTTGGAGATCTGTGCTTTTACATCTGGACTCAAAACTCTTGAATGCTTGAAAGGAAATGCAATTTAAATTAGAAAGCAACATTGTAAATTGTCTTTTTCTGTATGAATATTTTCTGTTGAAATGTTGAAATGATCAGTGCTTTTGCATATATGTCTTAGATGGACTTCCATCATTTATATGTGACTTTGAGTGTTGCATATAATTGACGCCCGAACAGAGAGCTTCCGTACACAAGATGAGTGTGATCCATATATTTCTGTTCGTTTTGTTTGGAATCATTAATGTTATTTACCATTAAGAGGCTGTTTACAATTCTCTCATCTTTTGGGGTTTGGGCCATGGCCACATCTCACACCAAGACTGTTCTGAGGACGGTTCCAGACTGGCTTCCAAAGACTGGTGGATGGCAGAGAAAATCCATGTCAGGACATTTAGTCAATTCAAAGCTGCATTTCTGCGATCCTTTTTACCAGATGACCATGGGGTGGAAGTTGAAAGGAGAATACTGTAAAAGAGAGGAAGTAAGGTGTATGAATATACAGACTTTTGCTTTCCAATATAGAGCCTTATGTCTCAGACTAAAACCATCTATGACGGAGACAGAGATACTGCAATCTACCTTAATGAATTGTAACCCTCGTGTTGCTAGTATTTTGAGAGGCACTATAACTTTTGATGACCTGGTGCGTGTAGAAACTCTGGTAGAGCGAGACATTGCTGAAGAAAGAACTTTCTGTAAGCAATGACACACAGCAAACTGCCAGAAAGGGGGGGCTGTAGTGTTACAGAAACGTTCATGTGATGCAGTTATAGACACAAGCAGTTTGCATTGACTGATCCAGGAGTTACTGTGGAAAGTGGAAAGCTGATAGAGACTTGGAGATCCAGCCAAGGACTGACATTCACGCTTGCCAATGGCCAAGTTCAGCGGGCTTTAGGTGAGATTAACTGAGAGTGTACGCTGCATGGAAACACACCCACAGTGTGACTGTCATGAGGGAACAAGACCTTTCATTTCCACTTATTCTGGACCTTGAATTCCTTGTGTTTGTTGGAGTCAAGCTAGGTTTTGACACTTATTCCACTTATTCGTTACCTGGACAGGAAAAGTCACTACAACCTTTCTCGTTACCCCCAAAGAGCCTGCATTAATATTCATTGTGCTTTTCTGACTATACAGGTGTCCAGTGATACTTGAATCAGGCAGACATTTCCCACAGTGAGAAAAGATGACTTGAAGGTTTCTTATTAAACTGGCATGCTGGCTGTACCAGTGTGCTAGGTCAAACCTCTGTCGTCAGACATGTTTTTTCTATAGTTGTGGCATCATTCAGCATGTTTAGCATGCTCAACTAGTTCAACAGTATAATACTTTCTTTCCCATCCAGTGTAGCTTTGTTTTGCAATCTGAACAATATATGGGAGTCCCTTGGCTATTTTCAGCTGGATAATGTTGTTACAACTCTCAGTGTGTTCAATTCCATTGTGTTCTTCTATCACCTTGATCAATCTGTCCACAAAATCATTGACTGTCTTGTTCCTTTGTTGTTTGGTGTTATTCACTTTGTTCCAGGATGTACAGCATGCACACAGCCCATCAACTGGTCCACCCCATAGGGCAGATCACAACATCTTTGAGTGCAGCTGGATTCCAAGCTGCTGTGTCTGTACCAGTGATATTGCTATATTTTAAACCAAACAGTTTAGTCCACTCTGCCTTTGTTAACTTGAACATGTTGTCCAGGGAACAAGTGAAACTGTGATGGCCAGGTGGTAACGGCAGACGACTCTTGTTCTTTAGTTCTTCTATTTTCTGTTCCAGGTTGTGCATCCTTACAAGAACATCTGCCATTTTTGACGGTGAGCGGTTCTTCTGCTTTTGTCTCGCCCATGGCGTAGGACTCAGGGAGCATGGGGTGTAAAATTGAATGCATTTCTGTTGTTCCAATCAGGATCTCTATCCTGAAGACTTTCTTCTACTGATAAATTTTGCAAAACACCATGATTGTTACAAAATGCTTACAACACAAAACACCATATCAAATAGAGGTTTTACTTTGTTAAACAGCAACATATTTATGTCTGTTTACCATTAGCCTTAGATTATGTGGAGTGTCCCTGTCCACATACAAGTCCCTGTGTATGAGATGTTAGTACATAGACAATGTACATAGTACATAGACAATCCTCTAAAGTATTAGAGTGAGCACATTAATATTAAATTGTTCATGTTGCATCCAGAACTACTTTCTGAGCCAATGAGATGCAAGCTTTCAACTGTGCTGTGGTATAAATCATTTTACTGCACATGGATTGTGACCCAGGCACAGAATGCACAAGCAGATTATGATAATGAAAATAATCAGAGAAAAGGTTGACTTGAGAGGTTTTCAAACTTTTTAGGCAAAATACCCCAAATGGACATTATGAATTTTCTGTGACAACAAGACTTGGCCACCCCTTTTTTTTCTTTTCTTTTCTTTTTTTTTTTTTTAATGAAATTGTTATTTAGGACTACTGTAACATTTGCACATTTCAGTAGGGCAGTAATGTGTGTTCAACATAATTGACAAAAACAAAGAAATATTTCTTGCACTTCCCAGTCTAGTGGGAAGGGTGAGCTTACATTTCTTGACACATCTTTATAAAAAGTCAGCAGTCATGTTTGAAGGGCACATCTCTTTCTGCTGTCACATCGAGCTCTGAATGAGACATGACAAAACATGAGAGGGCATGTTATAGGAAAATAAGCCATGCTTGTCAGGCTAGTGTGATATCAAAATCATTTTAATTTGCCAAGTATGCCTGAACACACAAGGGATTTGTCTTCGGTTTCCAGTAGCTCTCTCACACAAGCAACACTTACACACATATAAAATATTTAAAAATACCAAACCAGTATTATAGCAACAAATAGATGAATAATAGTAGATAAATACCGATATATAATATTTAAAAAGTGCATAAGCTGTGTAGCCTATGGTACACAGGTATTCCTTGTTTAGCTATGAGATTAGTTTTACTGCGTAGTACAGAAAAAGGTGCATAATTTGCACTGAAAATCACAGTGATATTGACTTATAAGAAATCTGTGTTGTCTGTTACTGTTCATGAGTTGTGTTGTTCTCTGTTCTTGTGTCTGGTTGTTTTGACACACAGAGATTTGTAGCACCTTCCAGAAGGGAGACGTTCGAAAATGGAGTGCCTGGGACATGAGGGGTTGGAGATTAATTTAGCTGCTCATTTACTGACTTAACCAGAGTACTTGAAGGGTGTCTTGAAGGGAGATCAAGTCTGTGCTATGATCTTCCCTGCAGTCCAGACTATTGTCTGTAGTCTGAGTTTGTCTTGCTTGGTGGCTGAGCCAAACCAGACAATGATGGAATTGCAGAGGACCGACTATATAATGGCTCTGTAGAACAGGGTTAGCAGCTCTTTAGGAAGGTTGTACTACTTTAGTATAGGCTTAGAAAGTACACCCTCTGTTGTCATTTTTTCACAGTGGAGACTGTTAGTCTTCGATTTCAGGTCCTGACAGTTGATGGTTCCGATAAGCCTGAAGGACTTTGAAGATCCCAGTGTTGTTTAGGATGGTTCAGGAAAAATCCTCCACAAAAACCTCCTGTTTTTGTGGAGGATTTTTCTTGAAGTTCACTTCCCTCCTGTATGCGATCTTGGCGTTGTCCCAGCTGAGCTTAATGATCCTCGTGTCATCCACAAATTTCACAGAGGGGTCATCAGAGGAACAGTCATTTGTGTAGATGGAGAAGAGCATTGGGGAGAGCATGCATCCCTGTGGAGCACCAGTGCTGAGCATGCAGGTGCTAGAGGTGATATTGCCCAGCTTCACTTGCTGCTCCCTGTCAGTCAGGAAGCTGGAGATCCACTGGTGGAGGCGGGTACATTGAGCTTGTCGAGGGTGTGTGGGATGATGGCATTGACGGCCGAGCAGAAATCAACAAACAAGACACTTTCATAGGTTCTTCAGTGTATTATAATATTTATGACTATCTATTAGTCATAAATACACGGTCTTATATCTTAAGACCGGGGGAAACATTGCAAGTATTCGCATTTCACGCTGGTGGATCATAACCAGGTTGTAAAAACTGCTTCAAAATGTCAAAAGAAGAAAAAGGAGCAAGAGACAAAAAACAGAGATTGGCAATTTATTGAAAACCGCATTTAAACTCAAACAGGCTGTTCATCAGCTGTTCAAAAGTTTAAGACCATAGCCCAAAAATACCCACAACAGAACTAAAAGTGTCAAAAAAAGGACTCAGTAGTGAGTA
>CM074959.1:3939073-3952247 GCA_037577455.1 Pangasius macronema | reverse complement strand
CCGTGGTCTTCCAGGCCTTTCGATGTTGTTGAGCTCACCAGTACTCACCAGTGGAAGTACTTTATTTAAAATGGCTGCAATTCCTAAATGGTAAATGCTGTATTTTTGTGGAACCTCGTAAAATAAAGCTTAAAGTCTACACTTCGATCATCCATTGTGGTGGTGTATAAAGGTAAAATCACAAAAACTCTGTCATTGTCCAAATACTTCCAGACCTAACTGTATGATGTGTTTCAGGGTCGAGGTTTCCATTAGGTTTCCTCCCTGTTGTGGTGTATGTCGATGAGTGTTCATGCTGCGGTGCGTCCAGTGGTTAACTTTTGCACCTCAGCAGATAATGGAAATAGAGCATCATTATTTAGGGAGAAGTGTTCATCTAATGGCTGTTTTTTCATATTATTGTTATTGTGTGTCTGACTGATATTAGCTAAAATAGGGTGTTTATCTCCATTTCTGAAAGAGAAATGGTGAACACCTACATGAAGTTTGGAGTACACTTAGCTAACAATGCCAAAAGCAACATGCTGAAAGCACTCCAGGCTTACGCTATGCTCATGTGGAATTATTACTGGAATGGGTTCTCCTTTTGGTCAGAACTCTTCAGCCCTACAGGGGCTACACACACTTGGCAAAAGTTTGTTTACCATTTTCCTTCACCATGTTTCTGGCCAGTGAGTGACAGAGTTTTATGAGCATGTTTTCTGTCGTTTTTTTTTTTTTTTTTTTTTTTGCTTTTTGGTTTGTTTAATTATGTGCAGTGTGAAAACAAACCAATTCAAATAGCAAATGAAACAAAAAGTGTCAATTTCGCTCTGATATGGACTCAGTAAACTGACTAATAGGTGTGAAGTAAGTTGGAGCAGGAACGGGAGACAGGTTTGGAGAGCCTGATGCAATCAGATTGAACGAGTCCTCAAGGGATCCTTGCTGTTGTATCACATTGTAGCCTCTGATTTGTATTCACAGCTGTGGAAGCAAGCCCACCTGTAAACCTCAATCAAACACATATCAGAGACACACACGAGGAGATGAGCAAACAGCATTCTCACCATAAAGTAGTTTTGTGTGTGTGTGTGTGCTGAAAAAAAAAGAACCACTATTGGTGCAATCTCAAATATTTGTCTGTTTGTCCACTCTGAATCAGTGAAATTGATACTTTTGGTTGGTTTGATTTGGTTCAGTTCAGTTTCACCGGAAACGTGTTTTCAATCAAGCCTGGGAAATATGGTGGTTTTGCTCAGAAATTTGATTCTTCAAACGCACCTGAGAACTTGACCAGAAGAGACGTATTGAGTTGTCTGAGATAATTGTGCATTGATTAGAAGGGCTATATATATCTAGGCTTGAAACCACGATCAATTGTAAGATAATGAGCATAGTAAAGAGTCTTGGAGGACTTTCTCCTTCCCCAGAATGTAGTAAAATGCTCATACAAAATTAAATTTTAATTTAATGTGTTACCAAGTTACCAAATCTTATACTTGCTATTTTGGGTAGCGGAATTCATACAATTGTGCCCAAAGTTTAATCTATGCTCCTGAATGTTTTAATGGAGAAACTGGAGTTTAAGTAAGTGTAGGTCAGTCTTCTTTATGGATAGACCTATATGAAGAATATATTGTAATTATAGTGCAAGGTAAAGTCATCAAACTACATCAGTGACATGGAGATTGATGGCCGTTTGATATTCCCATCTCAACCACCTTAATTAAAAATCTCTATATAGAGTACATGTCTGTATAGCAGCGAGTCCACCTGCTTAAACTGAGCTGTAACTTGTGTTCAGTTTATTATTCAATGAATTTTCTTTTAGAACTCACAAAAACAAGCAAACAAAAAAGGGCATGCAAACTATATTTTGTGCAAGCATTACACATTTGCAACCTCTGTATTGTATCTGTTGGCAATGTCAAACTTAATTATGCACACATTTTACAGCATGGTGCACACAAAACCACATCTAAATGCATGATCATATCTTGTTAAATGGAATAACCTGAGCAGGTCTGAGCTTCACTGGTGTGAATAACAGGACCCAGGCGCCTTAGACTGCTTGTATTTATACACACTTAGTGTAAGTGCGATTGCTTCATGCTTGCTCACAGGTCTGTAGATGATTCAAGCTAAATGTTAAATATATGAAGGTGCCCTTAGAGTATGGGTGTTTACCTCTTACCTGTGTTTATCTCTTCTGTTCTCTTTCGCATAGACTCACATGCGCACTTTCTAAAGGGTATGTGTGGCTGGTGACAGTAGAGGAGGTGTAAGAGGCTCCTGTAAGGTCAGGCAGATATTGCTCTGAAGTGGAGCTGAGTTGCGTCAGCGCAGTTGAGGTTGTGTGTGTGTGTGTGTGTGTGTGTGTGCCTGTGTGTGTGATCCTCAGGGACATCCTCCAATCCCTGTTTTCCTTAGAACAGCATACAGTGCTATCTTCCTTCCCTAAGGGAAAGAAGGAGATGACAAGTTAGAGGTGTTAAATGTATCAGTATTGGTGTTTTAACTGCTATTATTATTAGTATTATTTGCATTATCATCAAAAGCCGAGGTTTCAGAGCTGCACTATACATACACATGGATATACTGAAGACTCTCAGTCTGTCTGTCTTTCTTGCCCAGTCCTCCTCCCCAGGAGATATCTTCTCTCTCTGTTCTTTCCTGACTCTGGGCTGTTTCTTCATTCCTGGCTCTTCTGCTCTTTGTAGTCGCACTTCAAAGCTTTGTTAGGTTGGGCCTACTGAAGGGTTGACAGTATATACGCAGCAAAAAAAAGGACCTGTGAATAATTTAGTAGCTATTGATAATCGATTGCTGTGCTTAAGAGCATCTGTGGCGGTGACGGTGGCTGCAGGTGCAAAGACGGGATAAACGTCAGGAGCTGGCGGGACAACTGACCCTCATTCATGGCATAGCTTTTGAATTCTCTGGATTACAAAATCTTGTTTTTGTCTTACTCATCTTATACAGAGAGGTGTTAATGTTATATAGAAACTCTCAGAAATCCTTGATGCGCCATGTCTATGGTCACTGATTGAATTGATAAAAGAATGAGCTAAGTATTACTGATTCGGTATATAAGTAGCACAGATCAGTTTGGGATGATGTTTGAGTGAATGAATGAGTGACATTTGCCAGCCATCATAAGCTACATCGCATTGATAAATGAGTTCCCTGCTTGAATGAATGTGATTTAAACTGTGATCACAGTCTTGGCTCATTCAGGCTACGCTAGATCTTCCTTTTCAATCGATGTCTTCTCTCGAGTTTGGATAAATGTGCATACGTGTCTTCATAACGTCCCTTGGAAAAAATTCTAGCTCTATAATTCCAAGGTCTTTTATTATAAAGGTAAGGTACAGTGTCTGAGTCAGATTTGCACTTTAAAAAGAGTAGAAATGCATGGTCAAGAACAGACAGCGATGCAGGGATTTCAGAATCAAAATGAAGGGCCCAAGCAAAGTCTAACAAACCAGGAATAATGGCTAGTGCTCGGAAATACACACTGCAGTGGCAGGACCTTGCAAACATAGGTAGCAAATAAACTGGTAAAAATACACAGACGTAAATAGGGCTTAACAGGAAACAGTGCAATAGGCAGGTGAGCGAAGGTGAGAAAATATCTGGAATGGATTTGATGGTGGATTCGTGGTGGGTTTGGATGTGCCAAACGCATTATACTAGATATCTGACTCCAGTGGTTCCCAAATCCTGATTGAAGACATCTTATCCAAGTCCATATAATTAGTTGGATCTGAAGCTGAATTATGCAGGAAGGTCGAGCTCCAAGACCTGGGTTGCTGACTCTAAAAATAAATAAATATTCCACTCCAGAAAATGGCGTAGACCACCAAGCTTTTGACTCTGTCTAGAACTAGAGTGTCTCTGCATCCCCAGATCCCAGTAATCCAAGCGTTGCTTAATTATAAAAAGCCTGTTTGGTATGTAATGGTTTCTTCCTAAGGACATAGACATATTTCTAGGAGGATTAAGAGAATGACTTAGCTGAATACTGGGATGGCTGACGTAAATATCGCTGGCTGAGAGAACTGAAAAGTATCCTTGTTGTAATTTCAAAACAGTTGTTTATACAGTACGTTCTTGACATTTCTCGGTGTGAATCCTAGACCTTGGGATCATGAGTGCAGTAAATCATTGTGAACTATGCTTCTGTGACAGACTCAGAAGTGATTTAGCATACTGAAAGCAAACGGCTGCATGGGAATACTGCTCTGCATCAATGTTACCAGTACTATTTTAAAAAACATGTATTAATAATGAGGTCCTGTTGGTGGAAGTTCATGTTAATGAACGTGGTCGTTGTTTATCCCTGCACAAAGGAAAAAAAAACCTTCCTCCTGCACAAAAACTTTGGTTGAATCCCACAGGATCCAGTCTCGATGCACACATCTAGTCTCAACCAGATGCCCTGTGAACCATTCTGGCAAGGTTTCTAATAAAAAAAAGAAAGAAAGGAAAAAATAAAACTCTGTATTTGTATTCATTTAGAGCAGATCTGTCATTCTGAATAATATCGTATTTGGTTACATCCTTAGAATGTATAAGTGCGTACGTGTGTGTGTGTGTGTGCATATGTGCGTGTCTTTGGCAGCTTGTGAACCAGAATCTTTTTGCCTTAAGAGATGAACTAGCCTCCTCAACACACACACACACACATACTGGTTTAGTGTACAAACAGCTCCTCACTATCTGATTCATCCTCTTAGTCATTTACTGGCACGACATGTCTGTCTTTTGCCTGGTGCTCAAAAACGATTCGTCATTGCCTGTACCCACACACTGACCCTAGAAATAAGTTCATCCGAGAAATCGGCAGTCCAGGCCACAATCGCTTACAACGGACCTCATTATGAGTTGACTGGATTTGTGTTGATCCTAAATCTTTGTCTCTCTGTGCCGGGCTTGAAGCATACCTGTCAATCACGTCTCCTTTTAAACGTTAATTTGCACATTTAAATGCCAATTTATATTTCACGCTTTAAGTGGTGGCATGTTACAAGCCTTTTTCACACTGAACGGAAACAGATGTGCGACGCCGTGTGAATGTGTTGTCATCATCTAATACAAATGCACTGTAAAACACATGGTTAAGAAAAGCAGTGAAAGAGGATTGTGTAGCGTTAGGCAGTTCCTGAGCGAAAGCGGTTGCCGCTTACGGAGTCGAAAAAGTCAAGATTGTGAGCTTGTAAAACGATATTCACACATCATACTAAAACGTGTAGACAAGTTTGAAGACTTTCATATATGTAAAAAAAAAAAAAAAAGCACAAATGATTTGGAAGGTGCAAATGTTCCAGTGCATTCAAGCTTACAAATGTGTTTTTTATGGAGAATATAATAGCATCTGTAAATGGAATGTGATTGTGTAAATCAGTTTTTGCACAAATTTATGCTTTCGGTGTGTGTGTGTGTGTGTGTGTGTGTGTGTGTGTGTGTGTGTGTGTGTGTGTGTGTGTGTGTGTGTGAAAGGGTAAGAAAAGTTCTGAGTTTTGCTCCACCTCTCCAACTTTTTACTTCTCTGAACTCTTTTCTTGCTGCTATGAAGTTTTGACCAAATGATCGACCAAAGATCGCCATGGTAGCAAATTTGATTTATCCAATCAGGAAAGAAGGATAAAAAGCTGGTGATCCTGATCAGTGTGATCACACGTCAGTACATCTGTCAAAATTCACTGTTGGAGTGTTATTGTATTCTCCACCAACACTCGTTTCTATACGGCCAAAGAGAGCACCTCAGTCCTTCGCTCATTCCCATCACTCTACATGTGAGCTAAGTAAATGGACTTGGATGTAATTCTCCTGGAATTACCGTCTCTGTCTCTGTCTCTGTCTCTGTCTCACTCACTTTCCTAGCAGGTAATATTATACGTCTCTTTCACAAAGTGAATGATACATCGAGATTACATGAAGTGTTATGCGCCATCTCATTCATTTCTCATTTAACACCTTTCCTCTTCATAATTCATGATTATTGTGAAGGGCTTAAACTGAGTTTGTCAAAGATTTTCCCGCAGATCTGATTAGCCTGGCTAAGGGCAATGACGTTTAGCATCAGCACAGAGAGCTAGCATATACCTCCAGTATGCATTTGTTTCTAAAGTTTTAGGGTGTCTTGTTTTTATTGTTAAAAGGTTGTATGTATGTGTGTTTGAATGTGTGGAGGCAGAACACATTTTTCTGTGTGTGTTTTATGATAAAGCTAGGAACATGCTAGCAATGTAAGAGACACCCCTGTGCCGAAAAACGGAGGCTGCTGCAGTGTGATTTAGGGCAAGTCCACAGTTGCAGCTGGATGCAAAATAGACGAGAACCACTGTATTAAGGTGACAAGCTAACCATCCGAATAACTCATACACCGCGAATAACTGTGAAACAGTAAAAGCCCTAGTGCGTGTATACTTGTGTAAGCATTCTAGATCCTTTCTAGATCTCTATATCCCTATTCCTGTGCTGTACCCATCATCCCTGTCTATAAAGTTCATACATGGTGCCTGCGATTATTAAACAGGCCTTGTCTTGTGTCTTTTGGAAACCTCACAGGTACTGCTGACCAGAACTAAACCCAACAACTGTCTATTTTGGCTAAGCTGCTCTGGACAGTGTCACGCTAGTCAGACTGCATTGCTCTTAGCCATTCTCTCTTTCAGCTAATAACAAAGTGATAAATACTGACAATTTAAGAAATGTAATGGAAAACTCACACTCAGTAGAATCTTTCAAAGAAATCATGCTAGCCAACGTTTGAGAAATTAGCAGTCATGCTGTTGCTGGTTAGCCTTAGCTAACATTTTCTCACATTCCTTGGTGAAAAAAGCACTAATTTGCCAACTGTAGCTAAAATCGGACAGCTGTCCTCTTGCTTAAAATCTTTCTTGTACAGTAATTTCATACTTTATGTAACTGTAAGAACTTTAACTTGAGTAAATTGAGTTGAAGCTGTTCTTCAACTTTTACCAGAGCATTTATTTAGATGATAAATTGCACTTTTTGCTTGAGCAAAGAATTTCAGTACTTTTACCACCTCTGTTTTAATGTTAGATGTTCTAGTCTTCACTGCAGAAGCAAAAGTCCAGGGGGTGGAGCTGGACCTGATCTAACACCTCCTATAACCCTAAACCCCGACCCACAACATGCACCACACTGCTTTGTCTCCATTCCCTGGACTTTTGGTTTGACTCCACTCAGGTGGGAGGTACTGGAACAGGTCTATCTCCACCCCCTGGACTTTTGGTTTGACTCCACTCAGGTGGGAAGTACTGGAACAGGTCTATCTCCACCCCCTGGACTTTTGGTTTGACTCCACCCAGGTGGGAGGTACTGGAACAGGTCTATCTCCACCCCCTGGACTTTTGGTTTGACTCCACTCAGGTGGGAGGTACTGGAACAGGTCTATCTCCACCCCCTGGACTTTTGGTTTGACTCCACTCAGGTGGGAAGTACTGGAACAGGTCTATCTCCACCCCCTGGACTTTTGGTTTGACTCCACCCAGGTGGGAGGTACTGGAACAGGTCTATCTCCACCCCCTGGACTTTTGGTTTGACTCCACTCAGGTGGGAGGTACTGGAACAGGTCTATCTCCACCCCCTGGACTTTTGGTTTGACTCCACTCAGGTGGAAGGAGCAGGATCCGGTCTGTCTCCATCCCCTGGACTTTTGGTTCTGCAGCAAGGGATACTTGCACCAAGCACATGCACATTTAAACATTCATTCATTTAATAGAATTTTATGTATAATTTTTATAGAATTTTATTTATTGCCTAATTGGTTCAAGGGCCTGCCAGTAAGAAAGTTGCTAAAGTAAAAATGGCTAAATTCTGACTGTTGAGTAAGATGGGGCATTATTTTTAGTAAGTAAACTTGAGCATAAGCAAGTATACTCATGACTATATTCGTAATGAGAATAAGAGCTTAATTAAACTTTCAGTGTGCTTATGTAATAAAATGATCTCTCACTTGCTAAATTCACTTATCGCTATAACATCAGCACTTTCAGGCTGAGATGTTCCTCTATCTTTCTGTGTGTAGAGATGCAGAAGTGTTCTCTGCCCCAACACACACTGCATACTGACCCCTACAGGCCACTGGTGCACATATACACACACACACACACACACACACACACTTATATGAGTGTGTATCACAGCAAAAATGAACTAGGCCAAGTTTTCCCGCTGTCTATAGCAGCATTAGGAGCTCTGATGTCCAGAGATAGCGCTAAGCAGGAATCGTTTTGGGGATGAGCGTGTTTCAACTCTGTTATTTTCTTCTGGTGAAGGTGATAAGCACACATGCGTGACGGGGAAGGATTTACTGAGGCTTATGGTGAGCTCCACAGCGAAATTACGCCACATCCAAAATCCCATATGATGTAATTTCACCATCATACTGAGAAATTTTGGCCACCTACAATGGAGACATAAGGTCATGAGTGATATTGTTATTTTAAGCTTAGTGCATGCTTAATAATTTTCTAAAGAGAACAACATAAACCAAAAATTCAAAATGCAACAACAATATTAGTATTTTATTTTGCTACATCATCCGTATTAGCGTTAGACAGACTTATGGCATCCAGATTGCACTATCAGTCAGGTGCAGTCAGGAGAAACGAAAGAAAGACAACCTGAGAGTGAGGAGAGAGAATACCATTTTTGGTTCAGGTTTCTACCTCTTACATACACCACAATTATGTCAAAATCTTCTAATGTTACAACAAAAAAAATAATACTTGCATTCACTTAAAGCTGCAGCTAGCTACCTCATTTAGCAACAGTGAGAGCTAATTTTAGCTTGTTTAGACTAACACCTAGGGTAGCTAGCTGTCTAAACAGATTACAACCACAGAAATATCCTAAGGTGACTAGATAAAATGAGCATACATAATCTTAGCTAGCGAATATTAATTTTAATCTATTAATCTAGCTAATCTTAGCTAGCTATTTGAGCAGGTTAGCTTTCATTGTGAACTTGCAGTGGGAAGTTTCTGCAAGTTAGCTAGATAACTAGCAAGCTAGTGAATGCTGTGCCAGTGGGGTAGTTTCATCTCAACTACACAGCACAAAGGTGTGGAAAAGGTCCATTACTAGGATATTACAGTATATTTAGCTGACGTTTTAGCTAAATACTGGTTTTTGCCTTTGTAATTCTACTAAAGAAAGAATTGCATATTATCCTGAAGCCTTTTAATAAAAGTGAGGACATCAGGTTTTGGTTCTTTTCATTCAGATATGGACTTGTTTTTGCATTTAGATCTAAGTGTTAGCTCACGTCCAGATAACTGGACATTTTTTAAAGCATTTTCAGAATAGAATTCACGGTTTCTTCAATAACGGCTAGTTGTCCAGTTCCCGAGGCAGCACTATGCTTTATGCTAGCATTATGCTACCACTACCATGTTTGTACAATGTGAAATGCTGCATTTTCTTCACACCAGACATAACAGGACCTGTGTTGTCCACAAGTTACCATTATCCTTAAAAGCTTTGGAATTATCCAGGTGCTGGTTTGCAAATACGAGGAGAGCATTGATGGTTCTTTTAGTTAGCAGTCCTGTCTGCCTTGCTACTCTCCCATGAATCTCATTTTGTCTCTTAGTTGTTATACAGTATTGAACACAAGCATAAGCTGAAGCTAGAAAGGTCTGCAGTTCTTTTGATGACTTTCTGGATGAGTTGTCATTGTATGCTTAGATGCCATACTTGGGAACATTTACCACTGGTTCATGGTACTCCATTTAGCAGTAGGGGCTCTTGTGGAGTCCATAAGACTTCAGCATGACTTTGTAACCCTTTTTGCACTGCTTGGGAAAGTTTCCATGATCATGCCGTAATGAGTTTGTGGAAAGTTTGTACTTGACACTGAGAGTTCATTTAAGTAAGTTTTAGATTCAACAGTGCTGCAATCAGGTCTGACTATGTTCCATCAGCTAAATCGAATTATCCGTTAATTTGGTTAATTTGTTGATCAAGTATCTAGGGGCAATTACCTTTCCACATTGGTAATACCGGTGCTATGTAACTTTGTTTCTTAGATAAACTTAAATAAATGTTATTGGTACTCAGTTACACTGAACTGAATTTGGCTGAAAGATTGTGGACATCTGACCTTCTAAACCGTATGTCATTTTTTTTTAAATCCGATTCCAAAAAAATTCGTTTGATAATGGTCTAAAACTGCGGAGAAAAAGAAAAAATGATGAAAATTACAATTAATGTTCATTGTGATGATCATTAGAAAGTGATTAAAAATGCTTTTTTTTCCACTTGGAGGAAAAAAAAAGGTGGCCATGTGGACATTAGACAACCAATTTGGATTATATAGAAAAAAGCACTATTTTTTTTTTACTTTGTATTAGATTAAATTAGATTCAACTTTATTGTCATTGAGCAGAGTACAAGTACAAAGCCAATGAAGTGCAGTTTATTGCGTATTACTGCAGAATCACTTAGAAACCCCTTCATCCAGCAGAGTTTTAGCGATCGCCACTGCCGGTAAGCAGTTCCTGACTGCACAGCTGATAATAATATTACACCCTCCTCTCCTCTCCTTAAACCTGAAATGGTGGAAACGCTCATTTTTGTAACCTAGCTCCTGGACAATTAAATCTTTTCTCTTTATTTTTTTTTTAAATGGAAAATCGCAAGCAGGGAACAATCAGTATCACCAAGCCTAGCACAGACTGATCATCTGCTTCTCCCAGGCACTGATTTATCCAGCCTGGTAGCGAATGCTGTGTGAATGCTGTGTTTACCATTGATGTGAGGGAGGTAGAAAGAACGAGAGAGGAAAATTTAAGAGGTGGAAATACAGAGAGAACCAAACGCATATAAAATGTCTTCAGTGTGCTACTATATGAAGTAAAATAAAATGAAAGCAGCCTGGTTTCACACACTCTTCACTACAGTACGATGTGATTGGAGATGCGGCACCAGTGTTCATCTGATGAGTCAGTAATGATTGCAGGTTGTTCAGCCAATGATCTGCTCAATTCTACTTTCACCCATTTGCACTTGTCCAGTACTCCTGGTACCATAGTAACCAAATTCGGTACTTTGTTACGGTACGAGTCACATGGCAGTGGAAGTAGGGGCAAAATATGAACTCATGGATTTGCTACCAGACTGGACCAAGATGGGCTGATAAGTACTGAGAAGAAGAAGAAGAAGTTTGTGTGTGTGTGCGTGTATGTGTGTGTGTGTGTGTGTGTGTGTGTGCGCGTGTGTGTATGTGTGTGTGTGTGTGCACGCCCAAGTGAGTGACAATAGAGTAGCTGACAGCAGAGCAGCAGATGGGCTGGAGGAGTCAGCACTTTCTTTTGGCCAGAGCAGTCACTTCACACAGGAATGATAAGAGGGCCTGCTGCATTCATTCTGGAGTGAGAGAGAGCCTGTGTGTGTGATGGAGCGCGAGCGTGTGAGTGTGAGGGACGAGTAGGAAGGCATTGATTTTGCGGGGATGAGATTTAGGGGTGATGGAGGACTGAGCACAGAGGTGAGTCATTATCACTGAGACTGCAGACATCGGCATCTTCTCTCGGGGTGGGAGTGTGTGAACGAGTGAGTGTGCGTGTGTGTGTGTGTGTGTGTGTGTGTGTGTGTGTGTGTGTGTGTGTGTGTGGGCATGTTTTTATATCTTGGNGTGTGTGTGTGTGTGTGTGTGTGTGTGTGTGTGTGTGTGTGTGTGTGTGTGTGTGTGTGGGCATGTTTTTATATCTTGGTGGGGACCAAATGTCCCCACAAGGACAGGAATATCTGATAGGTTTGACCACGTGCTTGGTTGCCATTACAAAAAGTGCAGCTTTTATTAAAGAAAAAAAATGGGGGATGAAATGTCTTTTTTTTGTTATTGACGTTAGGGTTAGATTTTGATGTATAGCATTAATGAGCTGCATTAATATGGATAGCAACACAAATATATGTGTGTGTATGAGGTTTTGTGTGTTGTGTTGGCATTTGTGTTTGTAGCCATATCCATATTCTACACAAAAATGTTGTAGATGGTCCTGCATGTCATGGTGCCTTTAATGTACATGTCTATTAGAAAAAAAAAGAAAATTGGAAAATTGTGCCAGCACATCATACCTCAGCCAAAAAAAAAAAATCTTAAAGAAAACAGGGTGAACAATTCCTCTGTCTGACTCCGACTTAAAAACTAATTTCATCTTTTCCGAAGCAATTTTCCCGTCCCTTGCGTTGCCCGTGTATGTCGAGATAAGCGCTGTGCCTTTTGTGACATCTCGTCATGTGGCACTCGACATCAGCCTGCCGTGTGCTTGACTGAGTCATCAGGGACAGGCGATTTGACGTTTTTGGTGTCTGTGCTGAAGCCTGTTTCTTGCGGAGTTGCTCAGGTAAAGTGTAGCTTCGCTATGCCTGAGTGGAGCCAGTGCCGAACTGCATCAGTGTGTATAATGAGCGGATGTGTGCGTTCCAGGCAGGCAGCGGGTATAGTAGCTAGGTTCCTTGCTGTCATGTTGGGTTAGCGATGCATACGTGCTGTGGTGTCGATGTTGAGGTACTCTGTCATGTACTGTTTAAGAAATCCCTCTCTTTCTCTCTCTTCTCCCAGCTCTCAATCTGCTTGGACTGAACTGGCGTCTGAAGCCTACCAACGGGCATCTTGTCAGCACCGGCCTCAGCACAGGCATCCCCAGCACCGGCGATGTGGCAACGGTGCCCTCCGGAGGCAGAGGTAAGAACGGTTCACACTCTGACCCGGCCATGCTTCCGGAGATGAGCGAGGGGTGAGAGTGGATGACTCGGCAGCGACGGAGTTTGCACACACATCTCAGGCCCTGTCCACATGTATATGAAAATATTTTTTTTCTCTGTAGTTTGGCTTCCTGTCCACATGTATTGGGTTTCTGAAATCTTTCCAAAAAGGTAGAGAAGATAGGATTGAGCTTGACCAGGCGTTTTTGCCTGTGGATCTATCACTCCGGTCGTGATCACTACAGAGAGTTTAGATGCCTTGGATCTTGTTGATGTCGTATTCAAGTGGAACCTTGAACAGTAGTCATCAATCCACACACAAGAATCCTGGTGTTTTTTTGTTTTGTTTTGTTTTGTTTTTTTAAAACAAAATAGGAAAATATCGGCAAGAATCAAGGGGAAGGTGTACGAGACAGTGGTGAGAGCGGCCATGCTGTATGGTTTAGAG
>CM074959.1:3913883-3931469 GCA_037577455.1 Pangasius macronema | reverse complement strand
AGAAGATAGGGATAGGTGGAGAGTGATGATTCGCTGTGGAGACCCCTGAAGGGAAAAGCCCAAAGAAGAAGAAGAATTTACTTTCTTACTTTTGAAATTTCTTTCTTACTGTCCTTAAATCCGGGATTTAAATATGTGTATTTAACTTGAGTTGTTAAATATAACTAATTTAATCTTGAAAAGTAGATTTTAAGTAGATGCAAGAATGAGACTAATGTAATCTAAATGGTGCTAAATACACTTTGTATTTATCAAGGGAATGTGTATTGTGACAGCTCAGTGTTAGCATTCAGCTAGTTTGCAGCATCTGAGTTATCTGGCTAATATTTTAGATAATATTTTCCCATGTTTCTTGGTTCTGGAGAAACCAAGTGGAACTAAAATTTGAAGTCTTTTTCTTTTGTGAATCTTTCTTGTCCTTTTGCATTCATACTTTAAGTAAACGTACACTTTTCTACTTTAACTTGAGTGCAGAATTTGAAGCTGTTAACCAGAGTATTTAGTAGATAAGTAATTGTGTCAGTAGTGTAATAGTGATAAGGCTAATGTTTATGATGGACGATATTCGACTTTAAATATACAGTTTGTATATTTAGACAATGCTTTAACTGAGCTGTGCCACTCATAAAATTTACAGAGGTTTGAATGGAGCCTGTGTAACTGCAATTGAATTACAACTGCATATTGTACCTACTCTCAATGCCAAATGATGATGGGAATTGTGCTGAAGATGAGCGAATGGTAGCTCTTTGGTGGTCTCTTTCAACTCAAGGGGTAAAGATAAAAAAATAGTGCATAGCAACAGAGAGGTCTATGGTCAGTAATGTACAATAAATTGGCACCTCAGTGTATAATCTTCAGTGCAGACATGTCTGAATATTGCTGTTGATAATGGCATCACTGGCATATGCCATAATGTAAATATTGATTGTCAGTACAAGAGCAGTATACTCCTTACACAAAAACCTCTTCCAAGGCAACATTATGATAGATAGCGTGAATAATAGTATGGGTATTATTATCCTGATGGTTATTAATCCAAGACCACCACCTCCTGTCTGTTCTGCTTTAAAAGATTTATGCTCAGACTTTATGGCTTATTAGAGTAATAAAATTCCTCTTGTTTCAAGTACAGCCAAGGAAATTTAAACATCAGGGCCTTGCCCACTTCTTTGCCATTATTAATCACTGTGTGTCATTAACACACTTCTGTTCCAACATCACCCAGATTCTGTGCAAGAGTGTCCGCAGAACTGCCATGGCAACGGAGAGTGCACATCAGGAGTGTGTCACTGCTTCCCTGGTTTCCATGGCATGGACTGCTCCAAAGGTACTACACAAAGAGCATCTGCTTGTTTTATTACTTGCTTGTTTTGATGTTTGAACTGTCGACTATGCCGCATTGACATTGTATATTAACATATGCTGGATATAATTATGAAATAATGTAAAAACTTTTAAACTTTAGCTTGTCATCAACATGACCAGCACAAGCAACCATCAAGTAGTCTTGCCTCCTTGTCATTAAGATCTCTCCTAGCAGGAGAGATCTTAATGACAAATCTAACAGAACTTGTCACATGGCAACTGTCCTGGACTCAATACAGCTATCCAGCTCTCCTAAGAAAATAATCTCAGGGTTTGCAAATGAAAGATTACAGACAACTGGAAAAACGAATTCCATATAAAAATAATAATAAAAAAAAAATTGGTAAAAATATTGTCTCTCACTCACATATGTAAAAACACATAAAATAAAAGGCTGATGGTTGTTAAAGTTGTTAAAACACCAGAGAAAAAATATTTAGTTTGATAATCACATCAAGGAGCGGCTGCCAACATGCACCACGTTCCCTCAACCATCATTAATTTCAATCTGAATTTCTCAAATTAACACCACTTTCTCATATATTTACAAGTAATAAAAGCTAGGCATTCCATCGTTAACGTGTATAATTTCCTGACTAATTATTACCACTGCTTTATTTTGTCTGCTTCTTGATAGAAATTATAGTATTTTTTAAATGCTATATGAGCAAAGACGTCTTCTTTCTAGGACATCATAATCTATTCTGATAAGATTCTAGTCTATTCTAGTCTCTTCAGGAAATTAACACATTTTGGTATGCAAATGATCATGACAAAACCATGAATATGCAAATTAGCCTATGGCATCATCTGGAAGCTTCTAGCAACCTTTTAAGGATTAGCTAGTTTCCCCCCAAAATGAGATGGCAACACTGCCAGCATGACCATGCTAGTCACACAGCGTTTCGCTAGTCAACCAGTATGACGCTGGTGCTATAAAAAAGCTATATAAAAAATATCATTCTGTTTGAAGACGTAGTTTGGTTAACAATGTACCATATGAAATGTACACAATTTCTTTCTTATCCTAATTATAGTCAAACCCTGGGTGTGTAATATGTTTGGTGTCTGAAGTTCGCAGTGGAGCTTCAGGGCTAATGTTGCTAACAAGTAAAGTTAGCTTGCAGTTGATCATCATGCTCAATGCATGGCGAAATGATCAAACTCCCTGGCCTCAGCCTCATCAAGTTGTCCATTACTTTTACTTTTACGGCATTTAGCAGATACATACAAAAGTGCTTTGTAGTCTCAGTCAGAAACATATCAGAAACATGCTAGCACAAATGCTAAAACTCTGTTGGTACAGAGTTGGTACAGCAACAAAAAGCGTACATGTTGAGGGTTTTTAGTGCTCAGTTGAATGCTTAGTGAAGAGGTAAGTCTGTAGATTTATTTTGAAAACAGCCAGTGACTCAGCGAAACTTGTTTATGTGGTTTCTGACACTGTGTGATTTACTGTTGTTTATGTAATGAACAAAAGCATAGCTGACAACATAACAAGTAGCAGCCATCTTGATGACAAAATCATTTTCACTCCAGAGAAACAGGGAGTGTTTAGAGGCACACTTGGTAGAGATAGATAGAGAGATAGAAACAACAGCCAATAGTGTTGTTTAACTGATTATGTAAATTGGTTTTACTGAGTCAAATAATGTTTTAGAGGCAGCAAACACCACTAAATCTATAAACACGGTCTACGATTTGACGATCGATATTAGGATGAGCACTCGGAGTATCGAGACATAAAAAGCTAATAAAAGCTAATCTTAAAAAGTCTTTACTGATGAACTATATTTGGGTTAGGTGGAAAATTCTGTACATTTCATTTTTGTAGAAAAACCTCTAGCTCAGAAAAAAATAAGTCTCAATAATATTTCAGTAGGCAGAGGTTGATACTGCATTATTAGAGAGAAAAAAGGCACAGAGAGATAGAGAGAGAGAGAGAGAGAGGGAGAGGGTAACTGCAGCCTTGTGTCCTTTATCTATGAGAATCCACTACTGCAGATATTTCTCTGTCTGCTTGGTTTAATAATATATGAGTGTGTATGAGTTGTGTTTCCTTCGTGCTGTATCTGTAGGAGTTGCTGAGTGTTTGTTTGTGTGCGGTGTGTTTATCGTAGCACACACACGGTCTCTTACTGATTCTCCCCCAGTGCTTTTATATCATTTTCTTATCTGCAGTCACAAACATTGATATTACGATATGAATAATGAATAACTACCCGCCACCAGATGTTTGTTTAACCGAGGACTGTTCATGAATGAGCAGTAACTCTTTAAATCTTTGATTCCATGTTTCTCACCACTCTGGATTAATTAAGCTGTTTCTTCTCTTTCACTTCCTCTCTGCCCTTTTTTTTGGCTCGCTCTCTGCTGTGTGTGTTGCAGCGGCGTGTCCCGTGCTGTGCAGCGGTAACGGCCAGTACAGTAAGGGAGTGTGTGTGTGCTACAGCGGCTGGAAGGGGCTGGAGTGTGACGTCCCGGCGGCGCAGTGTATCGACCCCGAGTGCGGCGGCCGCGGCATCTGCAGCCACGGCACGTGCACCTGCGCAGCCGGATACCGCGGGGAGAACTGCGAGGAAGGTGAGAGTCTGCACATGGTTTATTCCCTGTAATTAACATCTGTGCTGTCCTGACAGTCATCTTCCTCTTCCTCTACTTCCTCTTCACTTGACTTCTCTTTTCTTCTTCTTCCTTTTCCTGTTTTGTCTCCTTTGTTTATCCTCTTCGTCCTCTTGTCATTCTCTTCTTTTCCTCATCCCTTGCCTCAGTCTCCTATTTTCCATTCACTTCCTGTTTCTTCTTTCTTCTTTCCCATCTCTTCATTCTCTTCTACATTTCCTCATCAACTTCCTCCTCTCATCCCCTTTCTCTTTCTCTTCTCTCATCTTTTGTGTGCTCTTTCTCTTGTTATTCTTCCTTTTCTATTCCTGTTCCTCCTATTTTCTCCTCTCTTTTGCTCATCCCCTTCCTCTTTCCATCCATGTCCTCTTTCTTCTGTCTTCTCCCCCTTATTTTCATTCTCGCCTCCACTGTCTCTTCTACTTCCTCTTTCTCCTCTCTTTCTACTGACTTCCTCTTTCCTCTCTCTTCTTTTGCTCTTCTCCATTTCCTCTTCTGCTTTTCTGCCTTTTCCCCTCTCTCCTCTTTTTTCTCCTCTCTCTTCATCCTCTTCTTTTTCTCTCCCTGTTCCTCTTCCGCCTACTTTCTCCTCTCTTCCTTTTCCTCATCCCCTTCCTCTTTGTCCTCTCTTTCCACTCATTTCCTCTTTCTTCTCTCTTCATTTGCTCTTCGCCATTTCCTCTTCTACGTCCTCCACTGTTCCTCATCCTCTTTCTCCACTCTTTCCTTTCTTGATCTCATCCTGTTACTCTTCTCCGCTGTTATCCCTTGGGGTCGGTTGGAACGACAGGCTTATGACAGGATGGTAGTAATGTTCTGAGTGTAAATTTAAAAGCGTCGCACCAACAGTTTGTGAGCTCATTTTTCCCTGGGCGTAAAATCCTTTTCCTGCTAATAGCTTCATATTTAGCTGCTTAGCACCTTTTTTTTAATCACATGTTGTTTTTTTATGGGCAGCTAAGAACAATAATTGATCAAATTATATAAAATAAAATCTTACTTAAATCCTGATAGCATTGTACTCGTTATTTTTCACCTTTGTCTCGTTTTCTGTAGCTAGCTAGCTTTGTTTCTATAACACAATGCTTTGTGTAGATATTTAAATTGCGCTATGAGACACAGGATTGCAGGTATGTTGCGTTATTTCCTTTAGCTGCAGAACATCAGCTGTAATTTTTGCATTGTGTTTTACAGATGTCAGAGGCGATCATTAATCAGCCTTGGTTAACTCCAGTCTAACAACCTCAGCTTGGTGTGTGTTTTATGTTTCCGAGGAACTCTGCAGCCACACACTCCCAATAATCTGCATTCACAGTTATCGCATTCGAACCACAGAAACAAAGGAAACTCTTTTTCTGGCGAGATACAGTATGAATTTCCGTATCTGGGTTGTATTTTATCGAGGTGGTCGTCTCATGTATATAGTATTCTTCATGCTTCCCCTAATTTAACCGGAATAACTAGTCCGAAAAATAAAAATTGGCCTGAAACACTCTGCGCTGCTCATATAAGATCTCACTCTTTTCTGGCACTGGAAATATCCCAGAAGTCAGTTTGAAAGAGCTAAATGAAAACGAGTTCCATGCAAAAAAAGGAAGAAAAGTTTTAAGGGATGTGTGCATGTGCAGAGGAAAGATGAAATTTATCGTCAGTGCTTTTCCAATCATCTGGAATGACTTTTTTTTACATGACTGTTATTACGCCTCACTCTTATTTCCCCCTCTTACATTTACATCATTTACATTTATAGCATTTGGCAGACGCCCTTATCCAGAGCGACTTACATTTTATCTTATNTGGCAGCTTGGCAGTGCTGGGGATCGAACTCATGACCTTCCAATCAGTAGCCCAGTGTCCTAACCACTGAGCTACCACTGCCCTCTTTTCCCGCTCTTAGTGGATTGTCTGGATCCGACGTGTTCCGGTCATGGGACCTGCATATCAGGCCAGTGTCTGTGTAAGCCGGGCTGGACGGGGCCGCTGTGTGACGTTCCCAGATCTCAGTGTCCAGAGCAGTGCCACGGCCACGGAGTGTACAGCGCCGACACGGGCCTCTGCACCTGCGAGCCCAACTGGATGGGTCCGGACTGCTCCACGGGTCAGTGCTCACTTCTGCTTCATTTATCTTTCACTTTCTTCGTCATCATTAATCCTTTAATCCTCTTCTGTTCCCATCCCTTCCTTATTGCCCTCCTTCTTAATGTCTTCTTTTCCTCTTCTGGCTAACCCTCTTTGTCTTGCTGTTTCATTCCTCTTCTTTCTAACTCTCTTCTTTTTCTTTCTTATTTTCTTCCTCTTGCTTCCTTTTCTTCTTATTTCTTCCTCTTGCTTCCTTTTCTTCTTATTTCTTCCTCTTGCTTCCTTTTCTTCTTATTTCTTCCTAACCCTCATCTTCTTTCTCCTATTTGCTCTGTTTCGTCTTCTCTTCCTCTGGCCTTTGCTCTCATCATTTTTACCGTCTCCTGTTTTTATTCCTCTTCTTTCTCTTGTTTCTTTTTTCTTGCCATTTCCTTCTTCTTCTTTTCCCCTTTTCCTCTTTCTCATCTCTTTTCCATCTCCATTTTCTCTTTATTTATTTTTTTACTCTTCTTTACTCTACTTACTCTCTTCTCTTACTTCATACTCCACCTCTTCTCTTGCTCTGCTTTTCCTCTTCTCTTGCTTCCTCCTCCTCCTCCTCCTCATCCCCAATTCCTTATCCTCTTTTCCTGTTCCACCTTCTCTTCTTCTCTTTTCTTCTCTTCCCATCCCCATCCCTCCTTATCTTTTCCTCTTCTTCTTTCTCCTATTTTCTCTGTCATGTCCTCTTCCTGTCTTTTGCCCTCATCTTTTTTTTTTACTTTCTCCCATTTTCTCCCTCTTTGTCATTTTTTTCTCTTCCCTTCTTTTCTACATCCTCTCTCGTCGTCTTATTTTTTCTTTCATATTTTCTTCTCTTTCTACTTTCTCTTATTTCTCTTCTCTTGCTGTGTCCTTCCTCTTTCTTATCTCTCTTTTCCATTTCCTTTCATGTTCTCTTCTCCTCTCTTCTTTTCTCTTCTCTTCCTTTCCTTTTTTTGTGTTTTGGTGTTATGGCCATTTTTTTCTACTTCTCTTCTCCCTCTCTTCTCTTACTTCTACACCACCTCTTCTCTTACACTGCTTTTCCCTTTCTTCTTCCTCTTCCTTCTTCCACTTTCTACTCTTTTCTTCCTCTTTATCTTCTCTTCTTTTTTTATCTTTTCTGTTTGTCTTTTCTTTCTACTAATCTATTTCCTCTCTTTGTCTTTCACTTCCTCTTCTGTTCTGTTCTGTTCTCTTCTCTTATCTTGCTCCATCTATTATCCATCCATTGCTCTTTCCTCATTTCTTCTGAAATATACTTTTTTCCCTTTCTCTCTCTTTCTCTCTCTCTCTCGCTCTCTCTCCGTGTGCAGAGGTATGTTCTGCAGACTGTGGGAGCCACGGTGTGTGTGTGGGTGGTGTGTGTCACTGTGAGGAGGGCTGGGCAGGTGCTGGATGTGATCAGAGGCTCTGTAACCCGCTGTGTGTGAAACATGGCACCTGTAGAGATGGCAAGTGCCAGTGCGAGCAGGGCTGGAACGGCGAGCACTGCACCATCGGTAAATACACACTCACACACACATGCACACAAACACACACAAAACACACAGGCGCCACATGTATACACAGCGAGAGCAGCACAGAGTCACTAACGGCAGTCAGATAACGTAGCTGTTATGTTATGTATCAGCCTACAGTTTCTACTCATCACTCAGAGGATTTAATGTTACAGTCAGTTACATCTGTAATGTTGTCAGCTGCCGCAGGTTGATATAAATGTACAAAGAGCTTTGACATAAAATACAAATGTATAATGATTACAAGCAGAGTACAAGCAGTTTGTCTTTTTTAAAAGGAATGGCCAAGCGACTGAATTCTTTTTGTTGTTGGTCAAATTAGTTGTTTATTAGTGCACTTTTGTGATACAGCCATTAAAGCTTTGCTACACTTTTTCATTCTGTTTAAGTTTTTTTTTTTTTTTTGCTGTGGCTGTTAATTAAGGTTTACAGTATGTTATGTTTAACAGAGATCAGAGCTATTGAGAGTAACTCATTATCAGGGCCAAAATCCATAAGCACCCAGAGGCCACGCCTCCTTCACTTGAACTCACAGGGAATGACAGACACCGAGGCCACGCCTCCTTAATTGCATGTGACAGTCACAGAGGCCACACCTAGTTTACTACGACTGACAGACACATAGGCCACACCTCCGTCGCTGGGACTGATCGAGAGAGGCCACACCTCATTCACACGGACTGACAGTGACAGTGGCCACGCCTCTTTTACTGGGACGGACAGATACAGAGACCACACCTCATTCACTGGAACTGACAGATACCGAGGCCACGCCTCCTTCACCTTATCACTAATTTGAATTAGACAGAGGTCATTATACCTTTGTTTAAATCACATCTGATGATTTGATGCCATCTGGGCTGAGAAATCATTTCAGTTTTCAGTCTTTTGCTAATTACTTATTAAAATTTTGTTCAATAATGATGGAATAATTAAAAATTTATAAAGGTCTGCTGTTACACTACACCATATGTCACAGAATTAGGGCAGATTTGTGTAGATAGCTCCTCTTGTGTACTGCATAAGTGTGTGTGTGTGTGTATGTGTGTGTACAAGGAGAATGAACACACCTTGTGCTAGTCTAGTTGAGATTCTGCAGTATGACTATGGTGTAAATTAGCTGGAATACTAATAACAGCGCAGCATAGGTAGAATACTAATTGGCTGCTCTGTGGTTCAACACTGTGTGTGTTTGTTTGTGTGTGTGCTATTCTCATGTTGCTTAAAGACAGTAAATGCACAAGTAGCTCTGGTGGAACACAACCCTGCTGAGCAATCTTCAGTCTTTAACAAGCTTTCTCTACAAGTGCATTACTCTGTTACATGCACAATAAGGGGCTATTAAAGAAGTACATGCAGGAAAGGGCAGAAAATTACAGTATTTCAGGACTTATTGGATTGCCACAATTTGTGAAATATCAGGGCATTACCTATAGTATTATCTATAGATCATATAACTTCTCACTATTATACAGATACACTGTTTACCCAAAAGTTTGTGGACACCTAACCATCACACCCATATGAGGGTCTTCCCCAAACTGTTACCACACAACTGGAAGAATACAGCTGTATAGGAGGTCTTTGTATTGCTGTAGAATTGTAATTTCCTTTCACTGGAACCAAGAGGCCGAAACCTGCTCCAGCATGACAGTGCCCCTGTGCACAAAACGAGCTCCATGAAGACATGGCTTGCCAAGGGTTGGAGTGGAAGAACTCAAGTAGCCTGCACAGATCCCTGACCACAACCCCTCTGAACACCTTTAGGATGAACCGTGTACGAATGCCGAGTACGCGCCATGACTTCTCGCTCATCAGTGTGTGACCTCACTAATGCTCTTGTGGCTGAATGAACACAAATCCCCACAGCCACGCTCCAACATCTAGTGGAAAATCTAGTATCTGGAATAGGATTTACAGCAAGCACATAACGGCGTGACCGTCAGGTGTCCAAATACTTTTGGCCATATAGTGTATACAGTAGCATTGCAGCATCTCTTGGAATACAGTCTTAGCTAATCGGTGTAGCTATTTAACCAGCTAAAAGCAGTATAGAAACAATAAACGAGTAGTACTTCATTTTTGCAGCTTGCTACAAACATCATGCCCTTAAAATGTGTTTAATGCGCTTAAAAACAAAAGGGTTGAAGAAATATTATTTTTATCTATAATGACACCATTGCCAGTAATTATGGGATGTAACACAAACAGTTCTGATCAGCAGGAAAAATTTCATTTTTATAGCGTTTATTTTGAATCATAGTTAAGGTATATAGTATAATATGGTATTCTAGTGTAGTATTTCCTGAATCTACCCTTCATAAATGACAGATCTTTCATATTACACAGACTTTTACATTCGTCAGTAGTCAGGAATTAATTTCCAGGGGGAAAATGAGGAAATATATTAAATAAAATCACGGTGTGATCTGTACAATTAAATTGAGAAATGCAACACGCACATACATTTTGGGTGGACGCCAAACAGCAGTTGGAGCAGTGATGGCACAGATTTGTTATTTTAATTATTTAACGCAACCAATCTTGCACTATTAATAATGTTGCCATATAATAGCTTTATGACAGTTACATAGAACATGGTAGTAATGGAGGAAAAGGCATTTTATCTCTTTAATTCTTTTTCTCCTCCTGCAGTAAGCCTTCAGTACTTCACTGGTTGTCACGGTAACATCCCTGAGCCTAGAGGGTAGCTAAGATGCCTAGTAGCTTTCAAACAGAAATGGGGAGAATGCATGAATCTGATTGGTCAATCCTGTTTCTCACCAAAGCAGCTGCAATAAATGTTACTAAAGCTTACTGTTCTGTACAATTTGTGCGTTTGCCTCGTAGTCTCTGGGGTGCCAGATGTAGTCTGTTACAATTCATAATCAAATTTAAAAATTGATCAATCTCTCTCTCTTTGTCTCCTACAGATGGGTGTCCAGGCCTGTGCAACGGTAACGGCCAGTGCATTATGGGTCAGAACAGCTGGCACTGTGAATGCCACACTGGCTGGAGGGGGACAGGCTGCAGCGTTGCCATGGAGATCTCCTGCAACGACAATAAAGACAACGAAGGAGGTGAGAATCAATTTCAGCCCACAATTAAGACGGAACCTGCAGAAACACTCGAATCATGCAGCGAGACACGTTTCTGTGGAGGAATTCGATGAGGCTTTATTGCATACGCATTCAGCCATGAGATAGATCCCTAAAGTGAAATTGAAAACCTATTCCATGGAAATGATGTGTGTAATATATAGTAATGTGAATCAATGAAATCAATACAGGTACTCCTCATCAAATTCTCCTTCTAATGCACGCTGCTGAAAATCTCCATTATGAATGTGTTGGAATGTCGCGATCAAGAAGAGCACTGGAGCACACCGCTGTGTCTTCAGACGAGATGAAATCTGTGCGATTGCATGGCCACAGCTCACGTTTCCTAAGAAGCCACATTACACAGTCCATCTCTATTCCACCTCCAGTGCACTGCTATCCTAGCGAGGACAAATCAATGTCCCTTCCTCCTTCCCCCTTAGACTGTAACATTAGGAATAAAACACACCAGGGCATGCTATTATAGGGGGAAAAAAATCAATAATGTAGTTGTACCTCCCAAAGTGTTTTATTCCTCTTATACCGTAGCAGTTTCTGTTATCTCTCTGTTACATTACAGCAGCCATAAACAGTAGTTCCCTCACTTGATCTCGAATAAGACAAATGCACCTTGTTACAGAGAAACCCTCTGAAGTCCTGAAGACTTTTCCTTGTCTTGCTGACACTGGAGACTCCTTACATTGCTCTTACTCTTACTTGTTAAAAAGTAAAGTATATACAGGTACATACAGCTACAAAACTAATGTTTTCTTTTTTTTTTTAATCTGTTTAGTATTAGGTTTAAATTATATGAGCATCTGCCATACAAGTATTTGTGAACAAGTTGTTACTATAGCAATGATACCGTGTTAGCACGAGCGCATTAATATAAACTTACGGCAGCACCATTGTCAGAGCTACAAGAGATCTAAAAAGAAAAATAATATTCTGAAAACATTGTGCTAACCTAAGCTGGTTCTAATCAGAAGTATTTATTCACTCGTCTTCAGTAAGAGCTTTATTCTGGTCAGGCTTGCAGTGGATTCGGAGCCAATCCCAGGGAACACATTCACCCCACAATAGCCGGTCCACTTACTGGTGTAATTTTTGAGGTGGGGAAGAAACCGAACAACTTTTGAGTTTTCCCATGGTAATGGATAATGTTATAAATGTTTTATATACGTGTACATATGTCATATTTATATCCCAGGGAAACATGACATGCTTAAAGGCAGCTACAGTGTTCCAGGGAGACTATAGAGTTCCCAAGATTATATATTAATATAATTTTTTCTAAAATTACAATTTGTTTCCATCTATTTAAAATAATTCTTGGGGTTTCAATAATGTTGGCATATGTATATGTAGAGAGATTTATTTTTTTTTTTTAATTCCAATACAAATATTTTCTCCTATCGGTTGAGGGAAATTTTCAATTATTGTGTACAGTCATGTTTACTAATAATTCTGAGGGCACTGTGTGTTATAGTGTAAAATTTGTAACATTGATATCATGGAAATGGGATTAAAACCAGCATTTGATATATTCTGTTTCTGTCTTAAGGGCTTAATTTTACTACTATTTGGTGTCCACACCTTAATATTTGTCAGTTTTGGCATGTATTACATCATCGTCATTATTATTACCACCATTATGCTGTGCTATGATTTACATTTCCATCAAATTATACTAGCAGAACTCAACTTTAATTGGCGTTCACATAAACCAGAGCTCCTTTGAGCATACCTCCAGTTTAGCCCCTGGGTTGCACTAAGAGATTAAACTGTTTGTCCTTCACTACAATTCTCCTTTCTGCTCTCTCTCAAACTTTCTCTATCTCTCTCTTTCTCTCTGTCTCTCTCTCTGTCACAAGCACATGTATTTCCTTTTCTTCTCACCCTCTGTTTTCTTTTTCCTGCTACAGGGGAGTTACTTCAGAGAAACCACGCAGATCAGAGGCAGTTGAGTCAGAAAGTACAAAGGCCAGTAAAGTTGTTGGCAGTGAGTGTTTGTAGCATGTTACAGACAGATGGGACTGGTGTATTTGGGGAATAGTGCTTAAAAAGGAAAGGGTATGTACAGAGAGAGAGAGAGAGAGAGAGAGAGAGAGAGGATATAAAAGAAGAAAAGCCCCTCTGGATTGTGCATGATGTTCTCCATGACTTTGATGTAAATGATTAAAAAAGGCAGGCAGGGAAAGAGTGTGTGAAAGAGAGGCTGAGCCTGAGACAGACAGAAAGAGAAAATCTTAACTAGAACATCATTAAGCATAGGCGTCTTCTCATTACTGTCTGCTGATCTAATTACAGCCATATAAGCAAGCATTCTCATTTGTGTTATGTTTTATTTAGCATACTTTTTATCATGTTATTTGGTTGTCTTAGTTCCCATCTAAGTGGTGCAGTCTCTAAAATCAAGAGATGTTTAACACAGTGTCAGCTTCAAGAATAAGATGGCAGTCGGAGTTTAAAGCTGGCGAGATCCGCTTGGATAGGAACACTTGCTCATTCATTCATCCATTATCCAATCAGCCAATCATGTGGCAGCAGCACAATCCATAAAATCATGCGGATACAGATCAAGAGCTTCAGGGGGAAAAAAACGTGATCTCAGTGACTTTGACAATGGCATGGCTGTTGGTGCCAGATGGGCTGGATTGAGTATTTTAGAAACTGCTGATCTTCTGGGATTTTCATGCACAACACTCACTAGACTTTACACAGTATGGTGCCGGAAAGCAGAAAACATCCAGTGACTTGTTGATGGCAGAGAAGTCAGAAGGCATTGGCCAGACTGATTCCCGCTGACAAACAGGCTACGGCAACTTAAATAACCACTCTTTGTAACCGTGTTGAGCAGAAAAGCATCTCAGAACTCACAACACATCATACCATGTGGTGACAGAAGACCAATATTGGGTTCCACTCATGTCAGCCAAGAACAGGAATCTGAGGCTACAGTGGGCACAGGTTCAGCCAAACTAGACATCATCTGGTCTTTTTCCAATGCCTGCATCCATTTTGTGCATGTAGATGGTTAAAGGCAGAACATCCCTGGCTGGCGAGTTTCCATGTCAACTACTCCAGGGCTCATGTTTGTCGCTTTAGAGCGGCATGAAGATGTAATTAGCTTCTACTTAAGACTTTCCACCATTGTCATGATTATTGTCTCATATAAAAACTTATTTTCAGTTGAAGGTTAGATTTCTTCCATATGTTCAGTGGTGTGAGATTACACAAAGATGTTCTTCATAACCATTGTTTGCCTCATCTTTGCCAAGGGTGCCAATAATTCTGGAGCTGACTGCATAATATTTTTTTGCAATATACCATTAAGATAAGTTGTTTTTCCTCCTTTAAGATGGCCTGGTTGACTGCATGGATCCAGACTGCTGCGCTCAGAGCCCTTGCATGAGCAATCCGCTGTGTCGTGGATCACGTGATCCACTCCAGATCATTCAGCAAAGCCAATCAGCCAGCAAGCAAGTCAGCTCTTTCTACAACAGAATCAAGGTCCTGGTGGGAAGAGAGAGTACTCATATCATACTAGGAAGTAATCCCTTCAATGCCAGGTAACTTATCATTCTTATTACCTGACAAACACACTGTAGATTAGTGTGAGAGAAGTGAATGTGGTATTGGTCTTGGACAGGTTATGCGTTACAGGTCAAGTGCATTTTGCTAGGAAAGTAATTTTCAATCAGCTAGAGTGTCTGGACCTGATGTATTAAAGTGTCTTAAAGCACAGCTACCTTGAAATTAAAAAAAATAAAAAACAGGATACTGTCTTTCATCAGCCGCCCACAAATAGTCAGACACTAATGACAAGAATTTAACAAGACCATGAAAAAAATCAAGGTCAGCCGGTGAACCTGAAACATCACATAGCAAACCAGATGACAGCTTCTCAGAGGCTAATTAAAAGGTCTGGAATTGATTAGACACTAAAGTAAAGGTGTAAATGCTATGTTGGAATTTAAAAAAAAAAAACAGTCAAACCACTTGTTGGATATTCGCCAACACACTGCCATGCCATGTTATCTAACTTTTTCCCTCCTTCAACAGCAAATCCATGACCAAATCCTGCCATCATCTTCTTGCCACTGCATTTCACTCCAACAGATTTCGATCATATTAATATTACAGAGCTTGTTACACATTCTTGCAAATGTATTTTCATAATAATCTAGCTTTTACATTTCCATTGCTATGTGTGGCACAGACATGTTTTAGCGATGTGAAATGGAATTTGATGGGTCCACACACCACACACACACAGAACAGTGGGAGAAGAGTTGGCATGCTTTTATTGCTTCAGCAAATCACATGAAAGCACATAGAAGCAATAGAGCCAGTGATTTGGCACAGGTTAAGTTAAATAATATCATTTCATATTTCTTAGCATTTGCTTTCCATATCTTCTAGTGTGATGGGGAAAAAGATCAGGAACACACACACACACACACACACACACACACACATATATATGTGTGTGTATTTGTTAAAAATGTACATGTACATTTTTTTTTACCTTTTCTTTAATCCCCCTTGTAGCTTATTTTCTCAACATACAGTGGATTTGATCCTAAATTCACCTATGTACAAATAAAGCAATTGGCTGCCGCATTCACTCAAATTACAGAAGGATTCACTCAGAATTCTGAAGGCCCCAAGGGATTCACACTACCCTTAGAAAAATTGGAGAGTAAAATTTGACTGGCAAATTCTCTTCTCTAATTTATCTATTTCTACTTGTAATTTCTTTTTGTTGTCTGATGCCTACAGGAGCCTAATAGGGTGTGAAAAGCCCTCAGGAAAACCATGAGGTCTTATCAGCGGCGTAATAAGAATGAGAGAGAAACTATTACACACACTCTTAAAGACAGATAGGCTACTGCATTCGTGATTTGGGATTTTTTTTTAAGCAATTCAAGTCCATAATTCTGTGTTGGAACAATTTCGTTCAAACCAATAAACAACAAACTTACTTTTCTGTCATCTGTCCTTTTGTGTAATTTGATATTTCTTAGTCTATCTACTTCGATTTGTCCTCCAAATGCATTTTGGGGGGGAAAAAAAAGGATGATAGTGTAAATAGTCCATTTTGTCTTCACCTCTGACTATATTTCATACGCATGTTACAACGAGTTGAAAAATGTTAATGGAGATCGTATCTGTGTAATCACCTGACACTGTCTCTGAACTGTCACTGAGAGGCTGCACGAATCTACAGTCTGGGCTAGAAAGAAATCAGCTCCAGCCTTGCTTCCTCATATCATCCTGTGTATTTTTATGATGACCACTCATGGTGCTGTTGCTCTTGATTCCATAAAAGTCCAAAATAATCCACATTAAGACATTTGGTAACAGCAAATGTGATAAAAACTTATACTGATGCCTTTTTATCTTTGAAAGACATGGGAACTTAGCCATGCTAGACCATTTATTTTATACCAGAGGCTTTTATCCAAAGCATCTTACAGTTATGTGACAGCAGTGGCTTTCCAGTTCCAGGACTTGAACTCTCAGAACTTAAACTACTGGCCCACGTCTGAATACGAGAGCTCACGAGTGGTATATGTAGCTAATACATATCACTCTTTCTCTTCTGTCCATCTCTTTGTTTCTGTCTCTGTATTTGTATTGGTGATGGTGTGTGTAGCCTGGCGTCTCTGATTCGTGGCCAGGTCCTGACATCTGATGGGACTCCTCTGGTGGGTGTCAACGTGAGTTTTGTGAAATACCCACATTACGGTTACACCATGACTCGTCAGGATGGCATGTGAGTGTCCACACTTATCAGTCTCATCATTCAACCTTTTTCGATATATAACCAGTTTCATTTGAGTGGATTCAGTTAACATCACACAGAATATTTTTGTTCATGTGTGAATGAGGAAATGTAGGTTTAGATTTCTCTGTGTGCATTCAGGTTTGACCTGGTGGCTAACGGCGGCGCATCTCTGACCCTGCGCTTTGAGCGAGCTCCGTTTCTGAAGCAGGAGCGCACCGTGTGGCTGCCGTGGAACCGCTTCTACGCCATGGACACCCTGGTCATGAAGACGCAGGACATCGTCATCCCAGGCTGTGACCTGAGCGGCTTTGTCAGACCTGATCCTGTGCTTGTGCCCTCTCCTTTGTCGTCCTTCTTTAGCTCCAACCCCACAGACAAGCACATTATACCCGAAAGCCAGGTGCATACGCATACTTGCTTCACAAAAAATGTTAATACTAGCAGTAAAGGAATGCTATTAAGGAACAGCATGATCATGGTGTGCAATGCAAGCTGACTACTACAGGATATTACTATTTATTATATGGATTTAGAGTTTGAGTTCTTCAACTTATAACACAGATACAGTATACTGTTGCTATACATCTATAACTTTACACATCTTTAAATGTTTTATGGATACAGATGTAGATATAAGTGCAAAATATGTAAATTGAGATACATATACTACAACAAAGATAAAACCATAAAATCTCCAATTTCTCTGTTAGACTCAATTTGTGAATGTAAACCAGTCCAAAAACAGGCTATAAGCAGGATCTATGAATTACTAAGCGTATATGATTCAACTCCTTTAGCTCTACTGAAAAATAACTGGGAAACGGATTTAGGTGAGCTAATTTCAATGGAAGTCTGGCACAAAATAATACAGGGTATTTTTGCATCATCCATTTGCCTCAGACACGCTGTAATACAATTTAACATTGTACACCGTTTACATTGGTCTAAAGTCAGACTTTCTAAGATTAAAGCTGACATACAGTAGATCCCACGTGTGATAGATGCAGGCAGGCTCCTGCAACTCTGCTGCATACATTTTGGACATGTCCAAGACTTTACATGTTCTGGACCAACATCTTTGAGA
>CM074959.1:3891794-3913783 GCA_037577455.1 Pangasius macronema | reverse complement strand
GCTAAAATGGCTGCCCACTGCTCCGGGTGTGTGTTCACTACTGTGTGTGTGCACTTGGATGGGTTAAATGCAGAGCTACACATTGTTTATTACTACATATTGTTTATCATTATTATTAAAAAAATAAACCATAAAATCTCAGATAACAGCTATTTCTCATACATTAAATATGTTTTTCCTGTTCCTCAGAAAAGCTCTACTTTTCTCAGTCAGTCCATAACGAAACCAGACGAGAAATCTAACCAAATCTAAACTGAATTTCAAATGAAAACTGAAATAAAATAATGAGTGGCTCCTGGGGCTTTCAAATAGTTTGCCTGAAGGGGAATAATATGCAGTAGCTCGGTAAAACTAAGAAAACAATGACTCATAGCAGTGTAAAAGAGCAGCAGTTCCCTGGAGTGTCTCTCTAATCACCTGTAACCTTCTCTGCCTTTGTGTAATATTGTCATCTTTGAAATTATTTTTGCTGCTTTGAAGAGCTGCACAATATGCAGGTGATACATGCTTTATTTCTTTACCACATTTAAGGGCTAAATTAAGGTAGGGTATGCAAGGAACCATCATTCACCACTTATTAATGCTTCTTTATTTAACTAATCTCTCCCTCTTTCCTCAGGTTCTTCATGAACAATTGGAGATCCCAGGCACCAGTCTGAACCTGTGCTATCTGAGCTCGAGGACCTCAGGATATCATGCCCTGCTTAAGGTGACCATGACCACGGCCCAGGTGCCTGTGAGCCTGGCCAAAGTGCATCTGATGGTGGCCATGGAGGGTCAACTGTTTCAGAAGTGGTTCCACGCCTCACCCAACTTGGCCTACACGTACATCTGGGACAAGACGGATGCCTACAGGCAGAGGGTGTACGGCCTGGCTGAGGCTGTAGGTGAGAGCTCTTAGGGTACAGTCACACCCTTCCAAATCTTGAGAGCATTTGCACTGAGCACTTGGTACGCAAACTGGAATCTGTATATAAGTCAATAAACCTGTGGAACAGCCCAAACAGTGAACGCTTCCTTGTATACGTGTGAATTGATGTAGACTGTCAGCCAGTTTGCACTACAGTTACCGGTTCTATAAAATAGTGACTCAGTGCTATTCCCTCGACCACACATCATTTAATATGGAGACTCCCTTTCACTCAGCTAATAAGGCCTACTGGACCTATGTTGTTCTCTTCAAATTAGTTGAAGCAATAAGTTGTCTAGTCCCTGGTCAGCAATTAAATGAAATTAAGCTCATAAATTGTGTGTGTCTATGTGTGAACTTATTTCTTTCTCTGTATGTCTCCTCCGCTCTTGCTCTCTCTCTCTCTCTCTCTCTGTCTCTCTCTCTCTCTCTCTCTCTCTCTCATTCACTCTAGTCTCTGTTGGATATGAGTATGAGACATGTCCCACTCAGATCCTATGGGAGAAGAGAACAGCAGTGCTGCAGGGCTATGAGCTCACACCCTCGAACCTGGGGGGCTGGTCACTGGACAAACACCACACACTCAATATCCGCCATGGTGAGCCAATACACACACATGCATTCGTGCCTATAAGATACCCAACCCCTGAACAAAGATCCCCGAACTAAAGATTCATCACATCCAGCAGTAGAAGTGTTGGACAAGTGGAGCTTAGTTAGGTTTTGTGTTTCAGGTTTAAGCAGAACACAACATTTACAATCCCGTGTTCCAGAAAGGTAACTATAGATCTGAAGGGAAAGGCCAAATCTGTGCTACTTGTTCAGTGAGCATGATGGAGCTTTGGAGGTTTGTCTGGCTTCCAAAATCACCCAGCCATGATCTCTTAGAAAACTTGTGGGATTATTTGGAATGGCAGGTGAAACACAACAATAGGCAGCACAAAACTTGATCTAAACTGCACATCCAGTCCACATCCAGTCCACATCCAGGCAAGACCCTGGTTGATTTTTTTATTTGAAAGCATTGTTCCTGTTATTAAGGTGAATGGAGGTGTAACAGAGTATTAGGGAAGAAAGGGACACATACCAATAATTTTTTTTTTGCTGTTTTTTTCTCCCTCATTTTCTCCCTGATTGGGTCACCTGCCAATTCCCACCCACCAGCCAGCTCTCCCTATCATACGACAGCTACCAAGCCTGGGAGGGTGAAGGCTTACAAGTGCTTCCTCCTAGACATTTGAAGCCAGTCATGTTTTTGAACTTCTGCTCATGCTGCGTCGCAGGGCAGCATAACGCAATCTACCGTCTTCCTCATACATGAGCTCACAATTGCCCATGATTGACTAGGGTTGCTGTGATTGACAGGAGAGAGAGAGAGAGAGAGAGAGAGAGAGAGAGAGAGTGTATGTCATCCCTCCCATACAGAGAGCACAGCCTGTTTTGCTCCCTTGGCTCCTGGCCATGGATGGATGTAGCATCATCGGAATTCAACTTCACAATCTCCTGACAATAGGGCGAACATATCATGCTCTCTTACATAAACCTTTGTACAAGTCTGCTTGGCATTTAATCTTGTAGAAATGACACATCACTAAGTAACCAACTGTACATACTGATGACTCTATTGATGCACCCACTTAAGCTATTGCTAACAGTATGTTCAAAATGCATTTCTAAACAGCACTTACAGTGTGTCAGGACAAAAGGACATGCATGTATCGCTGTCCTGCTTATTTTCTTCCACACATTCAGTCCTCGGAGTGTTTTTTCTTAGTGTTGAGTAATTAAAATTGCATAATCCAAGCCTCTCATGCAGATGCAACAGTGTGTGTGACGTACATGATATTTACATCGAAAATCTGAGAGCACAAAGTCACAAACTGAGAGCTGTTACAGATTAATGCTGAATACTAAAAGTTTCAAAATGAAAGCTAAATGTTTCTGAACATAGTAATGATCGGAGACACAATCTCTTTATGTAACACCTGCTAAATATAAAATGGTGGTTATAAAATGCAAGTATGCAGATCTGCAGATTAGTGAGCACAAGGTTTTATTATACACCTGGTGTCTAAAGATGTACCGCAAGCCTCAATTCTGGCCAGAAGGTGTTGATTAATTTACTGTAACAGCAGCTCTGACAGTAGTTACAGCTGTGAGGTTTATATTAATGTGCTCAGTCTAATTGTAACAATTACACAGGGACTTGTGTTGCAGATGCTGCAAACATAATTAAAAAAAGATGTGTAATTATTGATATGGTGAAGTGTTCTGTGAGGAGATGGTTATTTAGAATTTATGGAAGGAGTCTCCAGTGTCAGAGGTAAAGCCATAACTTTTCATGTAAGAATAAGAACATGGGAAAGTCTTTAGGACGGAGGGCTTTGTGCTTTGGGGTTTTACGGTAACTTGACAAGCTGCGTTTTGTTTGATCTTATTGACGAGTAAGTGGTTGGTGAGAGGTTTATAGTTGCTATAACGTAAGTGATAACAGGAATGTTCCATGCCATTAAGTGTAACTATAAATGAATAAAATCACCTTAAAATTAACTTAATCACCAGATATATAAAATATATTTTCTGATCATTATTTGTGCATAGTTTTTTTTTTATTGTGAAAAGGGTGTCGACAAAGAAGACTGGTGAATTTGTATATTTTAACATCATTATAAATAGGAGCTGATGAAATGCATCTTTCAGTAATGCCGCTGCTAATGTCAGAATTTCCACTTGGCATTTGTGTGTAAAAAAAGAATCCTGTATTATTGCAAATGCTAATGAATGCATGCTGTTCTCTTTATTTGTGTCTCTCAGGTATCCTTCATAAGGGCTCTGGGGAGAACGTGTTCATATCTGAGCAGCAGCCTCCAGTCATCAGCAGCATCATGGGAAATGGGCGGCGGCGCAGCATCTCCTGCCCCAGCTGCAGCGGCCTGGCTGAGGGCAACAAGCTGCTGGCGCCCGTGGCCCTGGCGTGTGATGGAGAGGGCAACCTGTATGTGGGCGACCTCAACTTCGTCAGGAGGGTGTACCCTTCCCTCAACACCACGGCCATTCTGGAGCTGCGGTAAGACGTGTTATATTGCTTTTTTAAGAAAAAAAAATGCTTAACAGTTTCTGTTGGATTTTTGAGTTTTAATGTGTCTCTTTCTTTCTCCTCATTGTGTTTGTGACGTGACATTGAAGAAATAAAGATCTGAGACACAGGTAAGCGCCATATGGCCTCACACGCTGATTAGTTTAGTTTTAAAGTCTGTAGCAGTCTATAAGACTGTGAGACCCAGAGATTATAATAAAACACTGGCCCTTTTTCTGGGCCAGAAAAAGAGTAAACCGAAGCTTGAAACGAAGCAACTAATCAGATGCATTGCATAGCAATGTTCCAAATTACAGTATTTAGGGTATTTATGGAATTACTTGCTCATTATACTAAACTATACTAAGCCTAAACCAGTTTTAATAATCATGTATTGTACCTTTAATACTGAGAAGTTTCCAGTAGCAGGCATTTTCACATTCTTTTTTCTCTATTAATCCCCTGTATTTCATCCACTTTCTTTCCATTTTGCGTTCCTATCAAAGTGATGTCTTTTTTATAGCTTATTTTAGAAGTCTCATTACTCTGCTCAGATGAGCTTTTAACATTTTATCATGCTCACCAAGGTGACGGTGCTCTTGGCCCAAGACTATTAAGACAAATTCCTTCCGTTTCCCGTATTTCCATAGCAACAGCCCGAGCCATAAGTACTACCTGGCAGTGGATCCAGTCTCAGGAGCTCTGTTCCTGTCAGACACCAACTCCAGACAGATCTACCGTGTGCGCTCACTGAGTGGTGTCCGCCCACTCATGGATAACGCTCAGGTGGTGGCAGGCACAGGCGAGCAGTGCGTGCCCTTTGACGAGGCACGATGTGGCGATGGGGGCAAAGCCGTGGAGGCCACGCTGATGAGCCCTAGAGGTGAGCTCCACACTCTGTCCTACTCACTGAAAATCATTGCAAATGGGGACAGAGATTAAAAGGTATAGACATCAAAAATTACTTTTGACCAAAATTTTGGTTTTCTGCCTCTAATATAATTTAATTTAAGAATTTCATAACCTCTGTTACAAATTAATCTCTAGTTTAAGAGAGGAATTGCAGTGAAATCTTTAAATGCAGTTTTCTCCTTTTTTTTTTTTTACTTTTGGAGGCAACAAGATACTAAAACGCACCAGTTTCATAAAATGCTAAATTTAATATCGAAACACTGTTTTAATTTCTGTTTTATTTCGATACATTTGCATTTGTATTAGTTATAAAATGTCATTTTCATGTATTTTTTTGGTAGTCTTATCACAAAGATGATATGGTGTGCACCATTACAGACAGACCAGCATTTCTTTCTATAATATTCGCTAGCTATTATTTTTTAGCAGTGCCTTCGAGAGGTATATGGCATTGGTAGACACAGATATTTCTTTCTTCACTTTGTCTGTCTTTAGACACATTTTTCCTTTGATTTTGTGTTTTGGTTGTACAGTATATATTCAGTGCACAGATTTTTGCTCTGCAAGGGGGATCAGATATGTTTCTAATCAGTCTTGCTACTCTTTGGAGGACAGCTCATCAGCATGTTTAGACATCATGAGACAGGCTGAGAATGCTAATCTGCATTTCAACAGAGCTGTCAGCTCAGGTGTTTACCTTATGAAGACTGTCAGCAATGTTTGGCTGAACCTTCCTTCACAGTAAATAGAACATGAATTTGTTTGCAAGCCTGTTAGCGGCAAATGTTGTGAAAGGCATATCAGCAAATCTCTTCTTATTATCTGTGATGCTCACCTACAGGCATTGCTGTGGATAAGAACGGGCACATGTACTTTGTGGACGCCACCATGATCCGTAAGGTGGATCAGAATGGCATCATCTCCACTCTGATAAAAACCAACGATTTGACCGCAGTCAGGCCTCTCAGCTGTGACACCAGCATGGACGTCAGCCAGGTCGGTGCATGCTCCTCTCTGCTTTTCTGCTCTATCTCTTTATCTCTGAGCACTTTACCCCTGCAATTCCAAAAAAAAGGACTATCCCAAACTGGAAATAACCATACCTGAGGTTTCTTGTTAGAGTTTATTTCCCACCAACATGAAAGATGACTGCAGACGACAGTTAAAGCGATGGAAACATCATTAAGGTTTAATATGGAGGAAGTGTTTGGACTGATATCTGCTATTTGGTTTATATTAGCTGCCACCAAAGCATGAATACTTTGTCAACGATAAGAGCAAGAGATAAAATCAGCATCATAACGCTATTAAAATGACATATTATGGTATTGATTTAATCAATGCACCAGGAACACATACGAAAACAAAACCATTTTTGTTCTTTGTGCCTTAAAAACCTTTTTTTTGCTGGTATAGAAATGAAATATCACACCAGAACTAAGGATTTGTTTTATTACTATTCTGGGATTTTATTATTTGCCATTTGTGTTTATGGTATGCAGAGCCAATCAGCAATTAACAGTGCTTCCAGCACTACCTCTGAAAACTATTTGTGCCAAAGGACATAAAAGTGGAACATTTGGTATTGAATTGGTGCCCAATCGAAAACATTCTGGTAGTTTATGGTGTGGAAAATGGCCTATATCTTTCTTCTCTCTCACTCTCTCTCTCTCTCTCAACCTTGCTGTCTCTCAAATCTCTGCCCCTCACTGTCTCCATCATCTTTTGCATCCCTGTCTTCTCCATCTTTCCTATGTGACACACAAAAGGCACATTACTCATGGCCCAGATGCTTGCATTGTTTGTTTGACAACCACTCTTGCAAAGAAAAGAAGCAGGCCATCAGGCTGTAGCTAGCTCTAGAATTGACCCTTCAAACTGATAGACAGATCTCCTGTGTGTGTGTGTGTGTGTGTGTGTGTGTGTGTGTGTGTGTGTGTGTGTGTGCAGGTGCGCCTGGAGTGGCCCACTGACCTGGCTGTCAACCCCATGGACAACGCACTGTACGTTCTAGAGAACAACGTTGTCCTGCGAATCACTGAGAACCAGCAGGTAAGCATCGTGGCTGGTCGGCCCATGCACTGCCAGGTTCCCGGTATCGACTACTCCCTCAGCAGGCTGGCCATCCACTCGGCACTGGAGAGTGCCACAGCCATTGCTGTCTCCCATTCGGGTGTGCTCTACATCGCGGAGAGTGATGAGAAAAAAATCAACCGCGTGCGGCAGGTCAGCGCTGACGGAGAGATCTCACTGCTGGCTGGTGCTACATCCGAGTGTGACTGTAAGAATGACGTCAACTGCAACTGCTATTCTGGGGATGAGAGCTATGCGGCTGATGCCAGCCTCAATGCGCCCGCCTCGTTGGCAGTCTCACCGGATGGCACGCTCTACATTGCTGACCTTAACAACATCCGTGTACGATCTGTGCGTGTCAACCGTCCGGGCCTGAATGCCGCAGGTCAGTACGAGCTGGGATCAGCGTTGGAGCAGGAGCTGTATGTGTTCAGTGAGGACGGTTTGCACAGGCAAACGCTCAGTCTCGTCACAGGCCTTGCGCTATATAACTTCAGCTACGGAGTGGATGGAGAACTTGTCTCGATCACTGATAGCTCCAACAACACTCTGAAGATCAGGAGAGAGGCAGGTGGAGTGGTGCGGCTGTTACTGCTGCCTGAGAACCAGGTGGTGACGTTGGGAATGGATGCAACTGGAAACCTGCGCTCTGTTTCTGCCCTCAACCAGGAGGTCGCGCTGCTCACTTACACCACCAACACCGAGCTGCTCGCCTCAAAAGCTGACGAGTCTGGGTGGACCAGCTTCTACGAGTGAGTAACAATTTGCAATTGGTTTTAAATTACTTACGAGACTTAGTATTCAAATACAAACGAATATTAATATAACTGTAATAACATACTGCCACAGACAGAATATTTAAAATCTGTAGTGCTATCCTTTGTGTTTACATCATATAAACTTAAACGTTTAAGGTTATTTGTATTTATTTATTTACTTACCCATAATTGTGTTTTTGTTTTGCTGATATTTAGCTAAATAGCTAAAGTCGACATTTCTTATCATCACAGGATTTTTTTTATTTTACTATAAAGCCCCCTCCAACACAGTTAGGCTGAATCCCAAATGGCTTCATATTTACTATATGTGCTTACTACATAGGGTATTAGGGAATGCATTTTAGAGTGCATAGACTATACGCAGTATATCTTCATCTGAAATTCATCCAGAGAAAAATGATTCCAATAAGTACCTATTGGAAAATAACTACTTACATGTAATCACTGATAGTAATAAGGACATTAATTATCTCAAACACTATTTTTCAAATGACCCATATTGTTTTGTGTTTTGATAAATGTTATATATTCCCACATCTTTTATTATTATTATTATTATTATTATTATTATTATTATTATGGCAACAGAAGCAGCAGAATGAGTTCTTTCATTTGGAATGAGCTTCTTTCATTCGTACAGTGTAAATTGCCCCTTCTAAACAGTTTTAGTGCCATCTAGTGTCAGGAGGACAGTACTGTGCTCTTAGATGTCCCAAGTAATTTTACTGAAAATATATTTAACATTCAAAGAACAAGATCTGATAATAAAAAGTTACATTTCCAATAACATCAAAGTGATCTCTGAGAATATTTCTGTATAATAATAATATCTTTTTGATCCATTTGAGAGTGAACGACAATGAAACGTTGTAACCTGTGTATTTATAAAATATGTACTGATCTTTTTCTGTTTGCAGCTATGACAGCGAGGGACGTTTAACGAATGTCTCTTACCCCACCGGTATGGTGACCAGTCTGCACCGTGAGATGGAACAGTCCATCAACATTGATATGGAGAGCTCGAACAGGGATGATGATGTCACTATTATCACCAACCTTTCCTCAGTGGAGGCATCTTATACTGTGCTTCAAGGTAAGAAGAGTATAGAGTAGTATACGACTTAACAGCACACAAGCACTTACACAAATCTTATGTTGTAGCACATTACTAAAGCAACAGGTAGTATGGTATCTCCTCTTGACGAACTACAATGAAACCACTCATGTGTATGTGTCCAGTAGAGCTGGGAAAACACTTATTTTTTCTAAAGCTATGTTTAAAGCTTGGATGTTCCACTATATATTCAGTAATATCCCCACTAGCTATGCCATACTTCCTATTAAAGCCAACGTCTGCAGCTGTTGTTTACTCAAGATAAATGAGTTTGAAGGCTTTTCTGAGCTGCCTTTGGATACCAAGTGCCTGTTATCTATATTCTGGAGTGTACTTAAAAGTTTCTGATGACTTTTCAATGTGTAAATGATTGCATTTTGAGTGTGCATGTCTGTAGAGAGTGCTGGCTGATGCAATTACAGTGTGTAAATGGAACCAAAGGCATTTGTGTTGCTTTTAGCCCAAACCAAAACTCTTTATTTCCAGCAATAACATCAGCCCACTTTTCCTCTTGCACACACAACCTGGCCAGACTAATACAGTGTGTAGACTCAGATCAACTCTAAAGCCTTAACGCAGCTTGGTTTCTTATTCCTCATTGAATTCTCTAATATCTCCCTGTTGTCTTCTCACAGATCAAGTTCGGAATAGCTATCAGATGTACTACAATGGCACCCTGAGGGTTTCCTATGCAAACGGCATGGGACTCAGCTTCCACACGGAACCTCACATCCTGGCAGGCTCAGTCACACCAACCATTGGGAGGCGCAACATTTCTCTACCAACAGACAGTGGCCTCAACTCTATTGAGTGGAGAATGAGGAAAGAGCTGACCAAAGGCAAAATCACTGTGTTTGGAAGAAAGCTGCGTGTAAGCATGTTTTTTTTAAATATAGCAATGATCAAAATTTGATGTATGCCTTTGCTGTAAATATAATGTATGCTGTAATACTATATGTTCATGAATACTGACATAATATTTAATGATCTACTGGTTTTGTTATTAGGTTTTGTTATCAAGCCTGATACTTGATACATTAAACACTTTGCCATATTTTCTAATGCGATCAATCCACTGACATGTCAGGTTGACTGATAGTACACATATCTTGCAGTTAGACAACTAGGCAACAGAAGCTTGCAGAGAATTCCTTGGTTACTGTGAAAATGTCTGCATCAGATTAGTTTTGGGTATCAGCCGGTAATCAGGGCTCTGATATTGGTATTATAACAAAAATGGAAAATGTAGAAACAGTGCATCTGTAATAAGTCACACTAAATTTGTGCAATTCTTTAAAAATTCCCCAGGCTCATGGCAGAAATCTGCTGTCCATTGATTATGACCGCAACACGAGAACCGAGAAGGTGTACGACGATCACCGTAAGTTTACACTGCGCATCATTTACGACGCTCAGGGCCGACCTGCCACTTGGCTCCCCAGCAGCAGTCTGGCATTGGTCAACGTGTCCTACTCACCCACGGGCCGTCTGGTGGGTTTGCAGAGGGGCAGCATGAGCGAGAAGAGCGAGTTCGACACTTTTGGCCGCATCCTATCCCGCACCTTTGTGGATGGGAAAGTGTGGAGCTTCAGCTATCTTGATAAGGTGATTTACATTTGGACTAAATTGGTCTGGTTATAGATACTGTATTTGTATACCATGGGAGTAGAAACCTACTAAGGAGTAACAGAAAGTAACTCATTGTTTACGTAAAATGCACTGATATGGTGGTCTTCAACGTCAAATATTAATTAGAGTGCCGTTTCTTGCTCTGTTTCTCTGTGCACAGTCCATGGTTCTGCTGCTGCAGCAGAGTCAGAAGCAGTATGTGTTTGATTTCGATAGCTCTGGTCGGCTTACAGCGGTCACAATGCCCAGCATGGCCAGACACACCATGTCCACCCATGTCTCTGTGGGCTACATCCGCAACACCTACAACCCTCCAGAAAGTAACGCCACCGTTATCCATGACTTTAGTGAGGACGGCCGCCCCCGGGCCACTTTCTACCTGGGAACAGGTCGTCGTGTACTCTACAAGTATGGAAAGCTGGCCAAGCTCTCCGAAGTACTATATGACTCGACTGCAGTTACCTTCGGCTACGACGAAACAGCTGGGGTGCTCAAGATGGTGAATTTGCAAAGTGGTGGCTTCTCCTGTACCATCCGCTACCGTAAGCTCGGCCCCCTGGTTGACAAGCAGATGTACCGCTTCTCAGAGGAGGGGATGGTCAATGCCCGCTTCGATTACACCTACCACGACAACAGCTTCCGTGTGGCCAGCATAAAGCCAGTGATCGGAGAGACTCCCCTTCCTGTGGATCTTTACCGCTATGATGAGATCTCCGGCAAGGTGGAGCACTTTGGCAAATTTGGCATCATCTACTACGATATTAACCAAATCATCACCACAGCCGTAATGACACTCAGCAAACACTTTGATGCTCATGGGCGCATAAAAGAGGTCCAGTACGAGATCTTTCGCTCCCTTATGTACTGGATGACGGTGCAGTACGACAGCATGGGTCGTGTGATCAAGCGCGAGCTTAAAATTGGGCCCTACGCCAACACTACTCAGTACCGTTACGAGTATGACGGCGATGGCCAGCTTGTTGGTGTCAAGGTCAATGATTGGTCCGTGTGGCGCTATAGCTATGACCTGAATGGAAACTTGCACTTGCTGAACCCTGGAAACAGTGCCCGGCTGCTACCACTGCGCTACGACCTTCGCGACCGCATCACACGCCTTGGGGACATGCAGTACAAGCTGGATGAAGACGGTTTCCTCAGCCAGAGGGGCTCAGACTTCTTTGAGTACAACTCCAAAGGCCTGCTAGAGCGGGCTTACAGCCGCACAGCGGATGGTTGGAGCGTGCAGTATCGCTATGATGGCCTTGGGCGCCGTGTGTCGCGTCGCACATCTAGCGGCGAGCACCAACAATACTTCTACGCTGACCTCAATCACCCAAGCCGGGTGAGCCACATCTATAACCACTCCAGGGCTGAGATCACTTCCTTTTACTACGACCTCCAGGGCCACCTGTTCGCCATGGAGGTGAATGGCGGTGAGGAGTACTATATTGCTTCGGACAACACAGGCACTCCGCTGGCTGTGTTTAGCAGCAATGGGCAAATGGTGAAGCAGTTGCAGTACACAGCATATGGCGAAATATACCATGACTCTAACCCAGACTTCCAGCTTGCGCTTGGCTTCCATGGAGGGCTGTATGACCCTCTTACTAAGCTGGTACACTTTACACAAAGAGACTACGATGTACTAGCAGGCCGCTGGAACTCACCTGACCATACACTTTGGGCAAGGATAAGCAAAGAGCCAGCACCATTCAACCTGTACATGTTCAAGAACAATAATCCTCTCAGCGACATGATTGATGTTAAAAACTATGTGACAGGTAAGAATTTCCCAAAATACCAAACAAACTAGGGCAGTGTTGTGATATTGATTTTTATGATAAATTACATCAAATTATGCTGAGAGATTTGCCAGTATCATCAGTACTTTCATAACATTTAACACTTCATTGTCACTCACATAATTAGCACAGTATTAGCTGCCACATGGTAAGCACAATTATGATTGTGATGTATTGTGGAAATTCTGCCATATTACATTCTATAAATATGTTGACATCAGATAAATATGATGCCGCAAAACAGCTAAGATTATTTGTTCTCTTCCTGTGTTCTCTTACTAGATGTGAAGAGCTGGCTGGTCATGTTTGGTTTCCAGCTCAGCAACATCATACCTGGGTTTCCTAGGCATCCATTATATTTTGTTGACCCTCCGTATGAATTGCTTGCCAGTCAGGACTGTGACAATGCCCAGGTATGTTTACTTTACCAGTCCTGTTTAAATACCATGCGCTTCAGTTGATTCTGCAAAAAAGAATTGAATATTGAGGTGAGTCTATTTTCTCTGTAACGTATGCCCTTTGGCGTTCACAGCTGTTCACAGGAGTACAGCATTCAGTGGAGCGACACAACAAGGCCTTCATGGCTCTGGAGGGAAGGCAGCTCAGCAAACAGTGGCGTGTTAAACGAGACAAGCCTGGCTACTGGTTTGGCACCAGCACATCTGTTGTGGGAAAAGGCATGATGCTGGCTATCAGGGAGGGCCACGTTTTGGCATCTGTTACAAGTGCAGCCAGTGAGGGCAGTCGCAAGATTGCACAGGTGCTCACTGGCGCCATCTACCTTGAAGGCATGCACTACACAATAGACAGGCGTGACTGGCACTTCTTTGTGAAGCTTGGGCTACCCGATGGTGACCTCTTGGCCCTGGGTATCACTGGTGGGCACAGGATACTGGAAGGCGACGTCAACGTGACAGTAAGCGGCCGATCACGCCGTGGGGTCACTGTGGAGATTCACACGGTAGCATTAGTGTTTAGTGTGCGTTACGGGCTTGGCACTGAGCTTCTGGAAAAGGAGCGAGCTCGTGTGCTGGAGCAAGCTCAGCAGAGGGCAGTGTCTCGAGCCTGGGCCATGGAGCAGCAGCAGGTACAGGAGGGCAGAGAAGTGAGCCGAGCATGGAGCGAGAGCGAGAAGCAGCAGCTCCTAGCAGTGGGGAAAGTCCCAGGCTATGAGGGCTACTACGTACTCCCTGTGGAGCAGTATCCTGAACTGGCAGACAGCAGGGCTAACATCCAGTTCCTCAAACAGAATGAGATGGGAAAGAGGTAACAGAGCCAGGTTGCTGCAGCCATCATTTCCCCATCTCCCACGGACAGAGGAACCAAATCCAGAAAGAGCTGCCAGCAGTTTCACAAAGACTTCATCCACCTTGAAGAAGCTACAGCATGCAGCCAAAATAACCTGGATTGGATAAAAACTTGTAACTACACAAACTTTTTTGTAAGAAAATGTTAGACTTTTTAAGAGATGTCACAGGTTTTTAGACCATTTTGGGCTTAGTGATGGCAGGACTGACATCCATATCAAGGCACCTTTCAAAAACAGGAAGCAAATAACAAACATGCTGAAAGTTGGTCACTGTCTCAGGCCTCAAAATATGATTGTCACTTAAGCCATCACTTGCCAGTATATGTATTAAATCTGTGGATGATAAACCCCACAGGATCCATTTTAAAGATTTCTGCAAAAGGAACTATGAAGTGTCTCATTTCAGTCTCTTGTCCCCCACAACTTTCCCACAGGATTTGACTTGTACTAGAAGAGAGTTGTGGTGAAGGGCACTTCATTGGAGTACACATCAGGCGTGGCTCTCGAGATCTCTGTCCTTTTACATTTGCACTATAAGACAATCACAAGGAGATTTTCGCCACTGAGCCTGAATCTCCATAACGATTGATCTTTTTATTTACCCTTTGTATAATATGTAAAACTTCATTAAGATTTTTCTTTTATTTTAATTTGCAGCCAAGCAAAGAAGTTATAGAAAGGTAATATATTGTGTCTTTTGTTTATACTTTAAATTATGTCTTTGAAACTGTGAAATACATATTAATCTTATACTATATGTAAAATTGTCAGTAAGTAGGAGGACTGGATGAAAACTCAGTGTGTACATTTATTTAAGGAAGTGACTTTATGTTATACATGTCAAGGAAAATCCATGATAAACAGTTCATGTGACATTGTAGGGTTTTTTCCTTTTTCTAATTGAGTTCTGTTATTGTTGCTGTACCAGAATCTCTTCTCTCTGCCTGTGAAACACCACAGTGGATGTCAAGATGTACAGCTAGTGTAAAAACACACTCGGACAGTATGGGACAGAGAGTCTTTGAGAATTTGAAAATAAACCATTCGATTTTTACACTTTAATTGTGCTTTTTCCTCACATCAGAGCCAAATAAATGTATTTTGTAAGTTTGTGTTCTTAATTACATCCAATTAAAGAACCAGTTATTCACAGTTGAGAATGTGTATGTGCAGCATTAGGTGTGTGATTGTATGTAATGTATTAGCTGCGTGTGTTATGCTGTAAATGCATACATTTATTGTAAATACAATTTTATACATGTCTAAGGCCTGAAAAAAATGAGGAAAATGAATCAAAGAAGGGGTTATGGGCAACAAACTACTAAGAGATGCCAACCCTGGTTTCCACTACAAATACCATTACAAACCATTAAAACTATTACCATTATTGGTCCTTAATGGTATCCACTAGACATAACATGCCACCAATAGAAGGCAACAAATTACCAGTAGAAACCCACAGGGACCATTACAGTTTCCATTAAAACCATTAGAAATTCTATGAGGGTTTCTGTTTTTTTTTTTCTTTTTTTTCAGCAGGGAAGCAACAGTGTATGGATAAAATGAGGGAATTGCACAGTAACTCGACACTCCATTGTAGTTCTTTAGAAGGTCTGTCATTGTGTTTCTGTGGCAGTTATTAACACAACAATAGCTTCTACCAAACACCAGAGCACTCTGTGTATGAAAACTCGGCTAGCTGACTAGCTAACTGAGTAAACCTGGCAAAATGGCGGCTCACCCGTAAGACACTGCGTCATGGCGTCACGGCGTCACATTCCCAAGCCTATGTATCAGGTAAAATTTCAATTTAAACTTAATAGATAATGCTTCAGTTGTCTTTTAACTGTTTTTGTACAGAGCGAAGTCAAAGGTGGGAGAGAGCCAGAGAGAGAGAGAGAGAGACGTCAATGGACGCTTTCATTTTGTATTTTGAGTACAGATACAACGTTTGTTTATTTGCATTTTAAATTACAGACTTCATATTTCCCACATAACAGCGTGCTCTTTTTAAAAGTACAAGTTTTCCCATATCGTCGATAAGTATTGTACATTTTCACTGAAATGAAGAGTTAAAACTGTACCAGCAATTGTAACACCACTCAAATAAATAAATAAACGCTGTAAACTTAATCTTTAAACACCAGAATTAACCTTTATGCTTTCATTACTCTGTGTGATTATACCCTTGAGTGTAGCTTGTGAAATATGAAGTAATTACAATAAACGTATAGATCCGTCACGCACATGCGCAGAACAATCACCAATGTGAAGACAGGTTTAATAAACAATTAAACGTGCGCATGCGCACTTCAGTTTGGCACACCCATAAAGTCATGCTTCTACATGTTTTAATGCTGGAGACATTTTTTCAAGTAATAAAATAGACTACCAGAATATGCTAATATGCTGTAGTTGACGTCAGTAATAAAGTAGACAAAATAGCACTAAATCTCTGTGTGTGTTTTTTTTTTTTTAATTAAAGAAAGTCCTATAAATGCGCGCTACAGTATTACGGGGCTTGAAAGCTGTGAGAAATACCTGGCAGATGAATAGCACACAGCGTCTTTCTATGGCTGATCCATGTCAGCTGATCTCTTCTCTGTGCAGCGGCTGGTGACCTAGAAGATGTTTGAACACTTCAGAAGTTCACACTAAACATTAAAACAGGTCAGCACAATCTTCCCTGCAGAATCACTCTTAACTGCAGAATGTCTGGCGAATATCAAGCCCTGAGCCAAATTTCACTCTGCTGCACAAACGTGGCTGCTGATTTCCATCTACTGGTTATGTCTGTTCAAGTACCCAAGCTACCTTTTGTTTCTTTTCCCCTCTGCTTTTGACATCTGTCACAAGTGGACAGCACTAAATACAGATTTACAGTGCACAGGGTTAAATTTGTCTTGACCACTTAGACCACATTAGGAGGTTGTCTGGGATGCAGTACAATGTGTCCTGATGCGTCCCAGACAAACACCGCCTTGTCACCAGTGTTGCCAGATTCGCAGGTTTCACACGGAATTAAACTACATTTGAACAGCTACACTTTGCCTGTACATGACACTTAGGCGTTTTGCATGCACTATGTTTTAAATCTACACTATGGTCAAAAGTATGTGAACACCTGACCATCACAGCCATATTCTTGAATATCTCATTCCAAAACCATGGGCATTAATATGGAGTTGGTCCTCCCTTTGCTGCTGTAACACACTTCAAGGAAGGCTTCCCACTAGAGTTTAGAGCAAGTCTGTTGGAATTTGTGCAGGTAGAAGAGCATTAGTGAGGTTGGGCACTGATGTCGGACAAGAAGGCCTGGCACACATTTGGTGTTCAGTTTATCCCTAAGGTGTTCAGTGGGGTTGAGGTCAGGGTTTTGTGCGGGACACTCCAGTTCTTCCATTCCAACCTTGGCAAACCATGTCTTCATGGACCTCGCTTTGTGCACAGGGGCATCGTCATGCTGGAACAGGGTTGGGCTGCTTAGTTCCAGTTAAGGAACATCTTAATGTTAAAGCAGACAAAGACATTCTAAACAATTGTGTGAGACAGCGGTGTGGGGAAGACCCACATATGCATGTGATGGTCAGGTGTCCACATACATTTGGCCATATAGTGTATATTAAAATATTCATACAAGCTACATGAGATGGTCACTTCTCCCACACACTTCTTGTTATCAGTCTTAACATGAACTTTGATTATTAGTGAATGGTGAAGGATTTTTGTGTCAGTGAATTGGTCCAGTCATTTTCACAGGTGTCGTTTATTTATGATAGTATCTGTAATAATACAAGAAAATTTTAGCACTTTGGTGAAATAACTGGCCTATTTAAGGAAACAAATTGTTTTAATAATTCTTCATTAAGAAAATACATTTAAATATTAGACTTGTACTCATTTTGCGGGTATGGTGCTGCCAAAGTGGGTAGTGTCCCTGTAACAGCTCCAGGGTCCTGGTTTGACTCCTGAGCTCACGTTACACACTGTGTGGAGGTTCACATATTCTCCCCGTGTTCGTATGGGTTTCGTCTCAGTTCTCAAGTTGACTAGGCTAAATTTCCCCTAGGTGTGAACGAGTGTGTGCTTGGTGCCCTGCAACTGTTTGGCATCCCATCTGGTGTGATTTATCCTGCCTTGTACCCAGTGTTACTAGGATTGTAGTGTGACATTATTTTCGGCTTCAAATGAGTCTTGTAATATACAAAGCTGTTTTAACAAGCCTCGCAACATCTGTTAACACAGGAAAGGGATGTGGCACCATGTTTACTGAGTGGGCTCATACTATGTTGGTGTCACTTCAGCAGTGTATATTTTGTGGCTCTCGGCTTAAGGTCTAAAATAGCTGTAGTCCAACAATTGCACGTTGCAGTAAATATTTTTGTATCAAGAAAATGGTAGGCTACAGAATATGGAGAAAAATCCATGCCAGAGTGAAAAAGAATTTCACCAGCGAAACAATATGCAACATGCAGATGGTATTGCTGTTTCCTGGTGACATGCAGAAAATGGACCACACTAAAAAAACAAACCTTTATTGCATTGCTTTTACATAACTTGTGCTCTTCAGCAGGGGTTTGCTTTTTTTTTTTTTTTTTTAAATTGAATGCTGACTAAATGCGGATGTATCAGAAGAGAAAGTAATTCCCCCCTGCATTGCATTTCACTTTCATCAGTGTGTGGGAATTGTCTGGGAATAGAATTACAGTCCAATCACAGCCCTAAACCGTACAGGGTGTGGCAGTAATCAGAGAAGAGGAGAAGGGCTTGAAAGTCTCATTTTCCAGGAGGTGGTACTGTCAATATAAAAGAACATCTTTAGAATTTCTTACTGGCTCATTGTTTCTTAATTTCTCCTGTATTGATCATTGAACCCTTTAGGTTTTCAGAATTATTATTAATCCATAATAAAAAAAAGTGTTAATATGGCTCACAGCAAGACTGAGGATTTACATTCAGCTAAGAGCAAGATTAACATTTATTGATGAAATTCTTGCCGTGTTTTAGGACAGCATCATGCTGTCATTTGAGCAGTTACACCATACTAATCTGCTGTTTCTGAAAGAGTTGGCTCTTTAGGTGCACACGGAGATGTGTTTTTGTAGATGTAGGCAATGATGTTACTCTTGCAGTGTAACTTCATTAAAATGCTTCCATGGAAACCCCATTTTAGTGTCTGTTCTACTCTCAGATGTGTGCTGTTTGTGAGACATGATGGAGTCCACTACACTGCTGCCAGTTGAAGATACTGAGTACTGTATATACTCAAGTTTATCCTGTATATTAGGGGAGGCTATCATCATCTTATCAAAGCACTGACACAGGAGGAACAATTAACATAAATACCCGATGTTCCTGTATTTGTAAAAGCACGCTTACAGAGTCTTTCTGATTTACAAGCTATTGAGATTTTACAAAATGCAGTGTACAGTAATGATATTTTGCTAGTTAGACCATAGAGGAAGATTTTTTTAAACAATTTCAGCCATAGTTAGCCAAAGAACAGCAATTGCTCATCAAATTACTGTAAACTTTTCCTGGTTTTAGAGAAAGTGGCATTGAAAAAATAACCACTCTTTACAACCATGGTGAGCAGAAAAGCATCACAGAATGCACAACACATCAAACCTTAAGGCAGATATTCTGCAATAGCAGAAGACCACATCAGGTTCCACTTATGTCAGACAATAAAAGGACTCTGGGTCTACAGTAGCCACAAGCTCCATGAAAATGGATAGCTGAACTTTGAAAAACCAAGCCATGGCAGAGTTACTATAGCCATCCTGCCAGCTCGAACCATTTTCCTTGGACTTCTCTCTTCCCACCCACACAATGTTTGTTTTTTGTTTTTCAGACCATTTTGTTTAAACTCTTAGACACTGTTGTGTGTGAAAATCCCAGATGATCAGCAGTTTCTGAAATACTCAAATCAGCCCAACTGGTACCATCAACCATGCCACATTTTCTTCTCACTTTGATGTTTGATGTTTAATGTCAACATTAACTGAAGCTCAATCTTTATATGCATGATATTCTGAATTGTGCTGCTTGTCGAAATTGATAATGACATGAATGAACATGGGTACAGGTATTCCTATTAAAGAGGCTGGTGAGCATATATGGGTGTATATTGCTACCACAGAGTATATATTTGCAGCTGATCACATTATGCAAGCTCCTAGAAGCAATCACCTCCATGGCCGAATACTGTCTACATAAGGAAACACGAACAAAACAGCCATAATTGCAGATTTACCAGTAAACACTACTGTTGATGTGGTAAAGACTGACATTCTGCTAGCTACTAAAAACAGCCAAATATAAACAAATATTAGGAGAGGCTGCATGAGTTTCGCATTGTGCACGCTCAATTGCTCATGAACTTCCATCTCATGTAACCTGCACCTGCATGAAAGTCCTTCTGTAAGCAAATGGACAGGTTTCCAGAGGCTCCTGTTTGACTTGTGTTATGGCTTTAAATAGCATGAAGCAGCAGAGGGTAAGTTTACACATAGGAACTATTTAGTGAGCTGAGTGTTACACCATTGGGGAGGGGGACTGACACGAGAGTACTGTGCCCTTTAATCACTCTAGGGACGCTGCTGTTTTCTTTAATGCGGCTTATGCAAGAGCATACACAACACAACACATCACATGGCTGAAGACGCCAAGTGCATTTTGCACGGATGCAACCTCGGAGAGAAATATGTTCAATTACATTATGTTAGAAAATTTTGTTTAGTCTTATTAAATTACCCTCTAAGAAATTTAGCTCAGCTGTAACAATATTTAACATAGCTACAACCATCAATATTCACTTTGATTAAAGATTAGATTGATTATGCACTAAATTCCAATAATAATTTACTGCAGCTATCGCTTTAACTCAGTGAGACTAGAAGACGCTTGGGGTTATTTGGACATTGAGTGTTTAATTACATTGTGAGGTCAGACATCGCTACAGACCTCCAGTGTGCACTTGTGAAGGTCCAAACTACGCTATGATTCATATATTCAACATTCAAACATTACAGGGAACATGATTTAGGTTGGAAAAGGTTAAATTATATCCATTAAACACTCTAAAAAGCTCAAAAACTGTGGCTTTTATTTAGTATTAAGTAGAAATTCTCATTCTGACAGTATTTTCCTCAACAGTTCCCCCCATCCCTGAAACACTTGGCTTTAAACGGAACAAAAACATGCATACGTTCATCATCCTTCATTTCTATACCTGTAGACAATTTGAATTCTAACAATGCATTTGCTTTCTGGCTACATAAAATAGAAAATAAAAAAACAGCACAGTTTACATATGTCTAGAACTAGGATTGCATTTCTAGAAATGTCTCAGTGCATAGCATTGAATTTATTGAAGTTGTGAAAAGAAGTAATCTAAACTGGAACATGTAAAATCCCTGAAACAAACACACATTGCTCTTTCTTTCATTGGATCATTGTTTTTGCAGTAGTCATACATAAATACAGAGGGAAAAGGTCTTTATATGTGAGAGCTTGGCTGAAGACAGATTAGGTCAACATGTCCCAGAGACAGCAGCAGCACAGAGCCGTCCAGCACGCGGTCAGACACGCCTGCTCTCCCGAATCGTCTCGCCGACCTTGTTCCACGACGTACACTATAGAAATCGGGAGGGTTAATACAATTATCGTTAAATACTCACAACAACGATGCACAATACTTCCATTCCTGAAATGTCAGATATGTTTTGCCATTTTTTAAAAATACTATAATATATAGGAATGGTTCTCAAATTGGGGACTGCATTTTTTTTTTTATTTAGATACCACAGTGGAAATCTCAAATCCACCTGCTCACTTGAATCGAGGGGAGGAAGAAAAAAAAAATCAAGGAGGCTTATAAATAATGTCAACTTGGCCCTGTGAATGGAAAGTTCTGGAATAAAAAACTCTATAGCTTCAATAAATCTGTCCTGAGGGGGTCTGTGGAATTTATTTCACAGTTAAAGGAGTCTCTGGCTACAAAAAGTTTGAGAACCTCTACTATATAGAAAAATAAGGAAATTTAGCACATGACAAAATGGAAGTATCAGTATTTCACAATGAGTGGGTATAACTAATCACAAGATATAATACATTTCAAAACAGAACCATACTGCTCCCGATTCAGACACAAAGTAGTAGTTTTGTGTGTGTGTGTGTGTGTGTGTGTGTGTGTGTGTGTGAGTGGGTATAACTATCACAAGGTATAATACATTTCAAAACAGAACCATGCTGCTCCCTATTCAGACACAAAGTACTAGTTTTGTGTGTGTGTGTGTGTGTGTGTGTGTGTATATATATATACACACACACACACACACACACACACACACACACACACACACACACACAGAGAAAAGAGGA
>CM074959.1:3880886-3891694 GCA_037577455.1 Pangasius macronema | reverse complement strand
ATTAGTAACTAATGTAATGTAATAATGTATGGCAAGCTAGCTAATGCACAAGTATATGATTATTATGCTCTTCTAAGAATATTGTGTGTACACACACACACACACACACACACACACACACACACACACACACACACACACACACACACACAGATCAGCAATAATATTAACATTAAAGCCACCTGCCTAATATTGTGTAGATCCCCCTTGTGCCCTTCTTCTGCTGTGGTATCTGACAACAGTTCATTAGCAGTAGATTCTTTACATTGTGTTAGGTAATTAGGGAATACCATGAAGGGGTGTACTTGGTCTGTAACAATGTTTAGGTAGGTGCTATGTGTCAAAGTAACATCCACATGAAAGCCAGCAGAACATTACCCAGAGCTTCACACTGCATCTGCCAGCTTGCCTTCTTCCCATAGTGCATGCTGGTGCCATCTCTTCCCCAGCTAAGTGACGCACATGCACCCGGCTGTCCACATGATGTAAAAGTAAATGTGATTCATCAGACCAGGCCACCTTCTTCCATTGCTCCATGGTCCAGTTCTGATGCTCTTGTGCCCATTGTAATCGCTTCCTGTGATGGACAGGGGTCAGCATGGGCACTCTAACTGGTCTCTGACGGTCTCTGACAACTTTTGATAGGTACTAACCACTGCATACCAGGTACACTCCACAAGACATGAGGTTTTGGAGATGATCTGACCCAGGCGTCTAGCCATAACAATTTGGACCTTGTCAAAGTCGCTCAGATCCTTACACTTGCCCATTTTTCCTGCTTCCAACCATCAACTTCAAGAACTGAATGTTCACTTGCTGCTTAATATATTCCACTCCTTGACAGGTGCCATTGTAATGAGATAATGTTATTCATGTCACCTGTCAGTGGTTTTAATGTTATGGCTGATTGTTGTAGGAGTCACTATATCCTTCCTGGCAGCTCGAACCAATCTGGCCAGAGCTGTCACTCACTCAGTGTTTTTAGTTTTCGGCACCATTCTGTGTAAACTCTAGACATTGTTGTGTGTGAAAATCCCAGATCACAGCTACAGAAGGAATCTACACCACAGTCCAATGACAAATTCAACTGCAAGTGCTGCCGTTCACAGCACAAGCCAAGACAATATCCAGCTTTTGATAAGCAGTGTTCCAATTGCAATCATAAGAACCATTTTGCAAAACAATGCTTCCCTTAAAAATGAGAAAAAGAAAGAAAAAGAAACATCTGCTAATGTAGTTGAATATACTCATCTGTCAGAAACATTGTTTGTTGGCATTGTGAACTGTGAAAAAGCACTGAAATCAAAAGAGGTAGAAATAATGTGACCATTAAGTAATGTAGGGAATCAGCTTCTTGCAGTCAGAGCTGATAAGTGGATAGCAACACTGAAAATAAATGGTCACTCACACTCATGTTAGACACTGGTGCAAAAGCCAGTTTGATCAGAGTTTCTGACATTAAAGCAATAACTGAAAAGCCCAGAATATAGAAGAACACATTAGTTCTGAAAGCCTACAATGGAAAACTATTGACCGTTTATGCAACAAAACTAAAGGCACCTAAAGTTAAAAGTAACCATAAAAAACAGAGTCCATCATCTACTCTTTTCTGTTATCAGTGAAAGACTAGACTTGCTGCTTGGTGATAAAGCCTGTGAAGAAATAGAGCTGGAAAAATGAGTGTATCACATCAACACAGCTATGACCAGTGTGAGTAACTCTTCAGACTCTATTGTGCAATTCTTTTCTGATGTCTTCAGGTGTTTTTGGTACATGTCCACTCACACACATAATACAACAAAAAGAGAATGCACAGTCTGCCAAAAACACAAACAAGCAAAAGAGCCAATGATATTTGCTGATATGTGGACAGACCCATGGCAAAAGTTTGGAGTGGCTTTGTTTCTTTGGAACTTTCTAATAGCCATTAATTATTTCCTGAAATAGCATTGCTGTCTAGAATATCTTCAAATCTTCAAGCTGTGTCATAATGCATGCAAAATACACTTTTGCATGACGTTATTTCAACCACAGTGATGAGTGACAATGGACCATGCTATGAGTCGACGGAGGAGCAAGCGGGATCACTTGGATTTTTTTCTTATATTGTAATTCAGTGCTTTAATTTTCAAAAAACAAGTATACAAAAGACATGAGAAAATGATTATACAAAAATTAGTACTCCCTCCCAACCCCACCGCACATCAGGATCACACAGCAAGGAAGAAGAATATTTAATTAATAGCCCAAAAGATCTTTAACTGTAGATATTGAGTTCTTCCACAGACACAGTATCATGTTTGGCATGATTGACCTGTGCCGATGACAGTTCCAGATTCAGTAACTCAAGTAAACAATGCATCCAATGTTTGGTTGAAAGGCCATGAGGAGGTTTCCAGTGCTGACATCTGGACATTCCCAAAGCATATGCATCAATATGCCCAGGTTCCATGGCCCACAAAAATCACAGTAAGGGTGGAGTGATAAGTGTTGATGAAAGTAAGATATAATCAATTCTCCAGAATGATTTGTGGCATGGGGAAAAATAGGCATATTCCTTAGCTGTTGGATACTGTATCCGCCAAGCAACCCACACATCTAAATCCTTACTAAACAGTGTCAGTGCTTTAGATGACTGAGCTTGTGCCACTGACACTGACGAGTTAGAACAATCCAAAACTATGTCGAGCACTGCATTCATAATTGAATCAATAATAGTTGAGTAGCCATGTAGAGATGAGTTTTCGTGAGGTTAGGAAAAAAGAAGGCATCATATGAATTTGGAGTGTAAATATTGACAAATGCAATCCCTTTTCCTTCTGTAGAAGTACAGAAATATGCAACTCTACCATCATCATCAAATCCTGTATCCTCAATAATGAAGTTAGAGTTATGCTTAAATGAAATTACTACCCCTTTCTTCTTTGAATTAAAACATGATGATACTATGGGAAAGTAATACCTGTTTTGCAATCTTTGGATGTCTGTGGTGGTCAGATGTGTTTCCTGAAGAAGCTCTACATCAATGTTTTTCCTATGCAGAAGGTCTAGAACCCATGTATGTTTGATAGAGTTTAATCCCCTTACATTAAGAGTAAGTGTTTTTAGTCTAACCATAATCTTTGGCTGCAGAGCACACGAAGGTTAACATACAATGTTTTTATGGCTGTTAATGAGCTTGCCCTTGAATTTTCACAGTTGTAAACAAAACCAGAGAATATAATGATCCTGAGTGCTTTATGCGCCTAAGCAACCCTACCCTCCCCTACTCCCCCCCTTTAGCAAACGTCTGTAGGGATTGCAAGGCAATGTCTAAACACTACTCACCCCATTAGCCCCCTATGAAATTGTCAGCTAAGGAAAGTGAAAACTTGAAATCAATATAATCAAACACAGAACAGCCGTCTAAAGTACAAAGGCTTCCATACAAAGAATATTTATGCTCATCTTACACAGAGAAGCATATAAAGAAAAACAGAAGTTAACCAAGAACCCTTTGCTTAACCTTAATGTATATATATATATATATATATATATATATATATATATATATATAAATATATATATATATACACACACACACACACACACACACACACACACACAGAGTACTGTGCAAAAGTCTTACGCTCCCTATTTTTTAGTACAAACTTTGTTATAGATGTTTAGATTCAGTACAAAAGGATTGTCACACCACATTTTGTCACACACATTTTTTAAATGTAGAAACATTTAACTTCATAAATTATATATATATTTATAAATAATGTATGTATGTGTTTGTTCAAATTATCACTACAGCAAATGCAATGTCCTCTCTGTGATACTCAGTGAAATGAAACCTGGTAGTTTTCAGCATACTGCAGATAAAAAGATTTTACCACAAGCCTAAGAAGCTCTCTCATGCCATTTAAAGCTACAAGCGGATGTGTTTTATGCACTGCAAGGAGGAGCAAAGCCACATTTAACACTCTTTATTCTGGCGCAAGAGGATTATAATACAACCTGTGCATGGAGTTCAGAAAATAATACTGTTTTTCCCCCTTTTATTTGTGATTTTTCTCTAAAAGGTTAGTCAGAATTCACTTACATGCTTCAGATCCCTAGCATAAAACCCTAACTTCTTCACAGTAGCTCTGTGCTCATGACCAGAAATGCCACAAATTCCAGTGAATTATGTCTGTGCCTTGTAACCCGTCCCTGGTCAGCTCAATGCCTGTTTTCAGCCTCACTCGTATATCACTACCAAAGATAAAACCAAAAGGAATAACATAATCGGCATACCATTATAGGAAAATAATCAACAAAGCAGAAAGCAGAGCAGTTAGCACTCCAGGGATTTTTTTTTAAATGTAACAGCACATTTTCTGTGGAACCCTGCCAAACAATCACACATTTTTATTTATTAAAGAACAAAATGTATTTTTTTTATGCAGTCCCTGCTATCACTTATGTTACAGCATCTGTAAACGGCAGTTTCTCTCTCTTTTCTTTCTCTCTCTTTTCTTTCATTCATTAAGACAAACAAATTTACAGCTTGTCCCATTACTGAGAAACTGCAAAGCAAAAAATCCACTGCTCTGAAGACCTTCCTATCACTGGAAAACTTACATGCTGACACTGGAGACTCCTTCCATATATATTCTTCTGACAGAAACCTTCTCTCTAGCAACCATTATGCATTTTTCCCCCCATAATTGCTCTACTATGTTAGCACTTTTTTAACACAACACTTTGTGTATTTAAAAATGTTCTTAAAAAACAAAGAGTCAGTTGTTGCTAGAACAAGCATGTACATATATACCTGTGATTTGCCTTGCAGTTGGTAATACTGCAAGAACTGTGCTGTTATAGAAAATTAATCAGCATCTTTTGATGCTGAATTCAGAATTCAAAAGTGCTGAAAAAAAGTACCAACAGAGCTGATGTGAAGCAGAAGAGGCTCACCTGTGTTTTTGGGAGCCTCCCCATACACTGGTCCTCCATACCCTGGTTGAGGTGGTACTGGATATCCCTGATAGCCAGGTTGGACAGGGTACGACCCTGGTGGTGCAGCAGGGTAGTTAGGGTATGGTCCTTGCTCAGGGCCAGGTGGATACCCCTGAGTGGGGTAACCCTGAGGCGGGTAACCCTGAGGCGGGTAACCCTGAGGCGGGTACCCAGGAGCGTTGGCAGGAGGGTAACCCGGAACAGGGGCACCCGGGCCTGTGTATGGTGGAGGATTCTCGTAGCTCATCGTCACGTAGGAGTGCTCACCTGGAGGAAAGAAAAAGTCAATAGTTCACTTTTATTTGATACAAATACACAATAATTCAGAACCCAAAGATCACTGTCTGCAGTTGACATCAAGTGTTCTGCAGCCTCTCCCTCCCGACTACGCCAGTCAGCCTTGCATTATGCCTAGCACAGATTAGTGCTAGTTGATAAAGCTCAGAGAGAGAAAACAGAAACCTACAAATGACTCATTTGTAGCAAACATTCATATGTTTCTGATAACATTGTCATACAGTCATTACCACACAGAAGAATTTCAACATGTTACCCTGTACTGAGAACAAACGAGTAACTGAGTCATAACAAGGTTAAGGGTTGTTGGGGCGTCAATGGACAATTAAATGTAATATAAAAATATAATGTGAATTAAAACTGTTAATCTCTAAAAGTGAAGTTTTTTTTAGAATGAGACATACATGAGACAATGTCATACCAAATCTGTGCTTCTATATGTTTATCCAACTTTTAAACACTAGAGCAATATGATCATTTTCTATTAAGGATGCATTAATACTGAAACTGGTATTAGGTATCAGTTCAATATAGTGCTCATTTACCAATACTTGTACAAGATACCAACATCCGATATGATGTGACACTTTGTGACATAAGCATAGGCTACACTGGCATGCTAATGAACAGACGACACAAACTGACAGCGATCTGGATGTATTTCACGGGTAATAATGGCAATCAAAGCAAAGGACATTGTAAACTGTACTCTGTGAAAATATCAAGAGGAGGTTCTATAGCATTTTCCTGAAATACACATAACCTTATAAAATATCTTGTACACAAAACTCAGCATGAGGAGATAATTGCTAGCAGCACATGGCAGAAAATACTAGCTAGGCGAAAATGTCTACAGTCAAGTCTAGGTCAGTGAAAATAACAGCGCTGTTGTTCTTGATGATCAGTCGCGATGGGTCACTGAGAACAAGGGGTTTTGATGCAGTAAGAGTGGCTACCCAGGCTTGTGAGCAATTGTTGACTGAATAAAATATTTACTTGAGCAGTGGCGGCACAGTGGCTAGCACTGTTGCCTCGCAGTTCCTGGGTTGGGGGTTTGATTCTTGCCTCCATACTGCGTGCGTGGAGTTTGCATGTTCTCTTTGTGCTTCAGGGGTTTTCTCCAGGTACTCTGGTTTCCTCCCCCAGTCCAAAGACATGTCTTGTAGGTTGATTAGCATTTCCAAATTGTCTGTAGTGTGTGTGATTGTGCCCTGTACTCCATCCAGGGTGTCCCCTACCTCATGCCCCGAGTTCCAGGCTACCCTGTGTAGGCTAGGTGGTATGGATGTATTTACTTGGGCACATTCAAGTGTTGGTAGTGATTTCTTATTCTGCATGTGAATTTCCACCACAAAGACAGTAAAATATACTTTACATACAGCTGAACAGAAGCACTTTTCCCAAGTGGAACAAAACTTCTCTTCTTCACTGCAACCCTACTCAATCCAAGCCTGCTAATCCACATCATTTAAAATCTTTATAACTAAGGTTATAAAAGAACAAGCCTAGTAGCGTAAGTGCATGACCAAAAAAACAGAGCTAAATAAAAATTTTCCATGACGTGCCTGATTGCTTAATAGTAAGTAGGTTATTATTCAAAGGTGTCGTTATGTACCAAAAAAATATGTGCTGCTACTCAGACTGCTGGTACTAGTCTGAAGAAATGGAGGCACCTCCATGTTTTCTGTGGTTGTAACACACAACGTCTTTTCTTTAACTTAATTTTCAAATAGGGGTACCTTCGAATGGGGTATTTATGAAAGCATTACACAGAAATGTGTTTCGCATAAATGTTTATTAACTGTCCAAACAGTACCACCAAAAGTAAACAGGTTTTCCATTCTTTTCCCAGGCTTGAAATTCTTGTCTGCTTAATCTTACTACATGCTACAGTACATAGAGATTAGCTGAAAATGTAAACACTGCTGAAACATTTCTACAAATCCACATTCTTTCTAGGAGGAAGTGCACCATGAACCGCTTGGATCATATTACTGAACAACCTTTCATCTGTATTAATTTTACATCATATATTAATAACCATTAACAACAGGGCACAGGTCAGAACTCTCAATGATACCTGGATACCAATTCTTTTTTTATTATTATTATTATTATTATTATTTTTAAATAAATATACATATTCCAGTGTTTTTTTTCTTTGTTTTTAAATTGCTAAGAGTAACATTTGCCAATAAAACATATAATTCAAAATTATAGGTTATGGTTTTGAGATTAAAAAAAAAAAAGATAACCCTAAATACATATCTCAGAAATACAGATTTTATGTAAATTAGGCCAAAGATGAGAAGAATCCAGGATTCCCAGGGAAAAGTAGAGATTTTCAAAGTGTTTCTCAGCATCTAGCCAGTCACAGTCATCTGCCATGCTTGCATCCATGAAGTGAAGTGAAGAGACATGGAGTACATTCAGAAGTCAAAATGGAAGACATGAACCATATAATTACCCTATATTTAGTGTATACTTAACGTACTGAACCATATGTTTAGATAAGCGCATCCAAATTGCTAACAAGTTTGGCAGTTAGCTGCTAATAACTGACTTAAGCAAACAAGTTTGGCAGTTAGCTGCTAATAACTGACAGAAAGCTAACATTAGTGTGGCCTAACTAGCGAGAATGTTACATAAATATATACGCTGATCATATACTAAATATCAAGTGTTTAGCATAGTGTTTGGAAAAAAAAAAGCTATATAAGTAGAACATAAAAACTCTTTTTATTTGTTTGACCATTGTACTTTGTACCATTGTACTTGTCCCTAGAAATCTCACATTCTTTACCTCTACATCAAATCTGTATTTCTGAGATTTGTATTTAGGGCTCTGTTTGTTCATTCGTTTGTTTTTTAAAATCTCAAAACTTTAACTTGTACTTTCAAATTATATGTCTGAAAATCTTACCCCTAACAATTTCAAATCAACGAAGAAAAGATTTTTTTTTTTAAATGTACCACAGAATGAAAAGAATGTTATCTGATGTGGCGTGTACATAATTCTAACGTACAAAATTCATGTTTAAATACTTTTGTTAGCTTCCAAGCTCTATAAGTCACCATTTAAGAATTCAGTCTTGACATTTTATTTGTTTAAAGACTACACAGATTCTCACATTATTGTGTAAAATGACTATGATAAAGATGATGCCAGGTATTTTGCTTCACATAATGGTTATGTAACCACTTCTGAACACGCCATGTCCCATGAGAAACACGTGCCTTTCCCAGTGGTAAACTCAATCAGTGTAAAAAGTACAAATCCTTATGAACGAGAATCATTGTATTGTGTGTCTCAAGCCTGGACAGGATGTCAGTATGTACTGTAGCTTTCACTCTGCAAATCCAATTCAGTGCAATATCTAGTCTAGATAAAAATCACACTGAGCAGTTCCATAATGGTGGTGAATTATTAACTAGAGGGCCACTTAATGGTGTGCACACACTACACACAAACAACAATGGAGGGCTTGTACAGCCTAACTAATATCCAAATTAACACAAGAATCTCATTCAGACATGAAATACAAGTATTCTGTTTATGAATGAAAGGTATCAGAATGCTATTGTTCAAATGTGTATGACATTAAAGTGGATTTAGGTTTCAAACTTTAAGATAGCAATGGTTGCCCTGGTTACTTGAGTACATTATTGTTGAAACATTAGTGGAACCACGTCAACTTGGTGCGCCAGTGAACGCGCCATGTTCAGGCCAACGGAAGACTGTGTTTTCACCCACAACAAGAAGAAGGTGTTTGCGTGAGGTCTCACACAGTCCAAACAAATAAATGAGCGACACGAAATTTATACTGTCCTCTTTCACACTTGAAAAATACACACAATACTAGTAGTAGCTTGCTTTTTTTTTGGCAGACTTAACGGATTGCTGGTATCTGGGCGAACATAGGACCCTGGGGATTCTCTGTGAGGCTGTATAAAGCATCGGGAATATGTGAGGCGTGAAGAAGGGATGAGAGTTAAATTACATGGACACAGACGGATAAAAAAAGGATAAATTACGTAGGCAGAGCTGTTCTAATGAAGGAGATTTTTAAAGCTATGTCACTTAAAAAATATATATATATATTTATTTACCTTTGGTTTAGCGGAAGGTAGAGGTATCAAATGTCGTCGATGAAGCTCGCGTTCCTGCGTGCAGCGTTCACTTGATCCTAGATACGCTGTTTTATTGCTATTACAAGTCAGACTGTCGAAGTCCGTATGCTGAGTCAAACACTTACTGTTCCTCTCGAGCAACGTAATAATGACGCCACGGTTACGGCGGTGCGCGAGACCTTATTGGAAAGTTCTGACAGCACTTTATCAGCTGACCCTCGACCGTGTTGCCAGATTGTGTTTATCCGCCCGAGTGCGCTGTTTTAAAGTCATAGTGATTTGGGGAAAAATTGTCTCAGTATCCTGTCATAGANAAAGAGGTAAAGAAGCGAGTGCAGGCAGGTTGGAATGGGTGGAGAAAGGTGTCGGGTGTGATGATTCGCTGTGGCGACCCCTGAAGGGAAAAGCCGAAAGAAGAAGAAGAAGATCCTGTCATATATAAAATAAGATTACAGTTCCAGCTGGTTTATAATTTAAATCGTAACTAAAAATGTCCAACTCAAACTGGCAACCCTGACAGACACACACACACACACACACACACACACACACACACACACACCCCTCGCTCATTCGATACTACGTCACTTCACCAAAATGAGGCAGATTTTGTAACGCCTAAGTGGGCTGTGATGGGTAAAGATCGAGGGTGTAGCCTTTCATTCACTGTTTAATGGGAAATTAATGATGAAGGAAATTAATGCCTGACCTCACTAATGATTCCCCACAGCCACACACCAAAATCTAGTGAAAAGCCTTCCCAGAGGTTATTATTAATTTGGAGGTTATTATATCAGGGAATGGGGGGTAAATCTGGAATGAAATGTTCAAAAAGTACATATGAAGGTTATGGTTATGTGTCCACAAACCTTTGGCTATATAGTGAATATCTAAAGCTGTATTTATGTTACCAGATAGTGGTGAGGGGTGGGTATACCATGTGTGTACATGGTGCCCTGCGATGGACTGGCATCCCTTCCAGCATGTATTCCTTCTTCACACCCAGTGTTCCCAGGATAGGCTCTGGATCCACCACAACCTTGACCAGGCTCCCAAGTGGTGCAACAGAAAATCCTTGACTCTATAATCTGGAGATCACGAGTTTGACAGAGAGCAAACTCAATCACAGCGACAGTAGCCAATCATGGGCGTCTATGAGCTCATGTATGCCGAAGAGTCTGCACTTCCTTCAAGCATGTTATGCTTCCCCATGATGCAGCGTGAACAGCAGTTTGAAAAGGTGCAGTTAGCTGGTTGTCTTGTGACAGCCTCCACCCTCCATACTTTGCAACCGCCCTATAATACCTACCTAGTAGGTGGGAATTGGCTAAGATTAAATTACAGAGAAAATCAGGCAAAAATATATACACACTATATTACCAAAAGTATTC